>JAPTHN010000259.1:0-280701 GCA_026936325.1 Platynereis dumerilii | reverse complement strand
AATCCTAAGAAATCTGGATTTGTTTGCCACACTTTAAGTTCAAGATGTTAAATGTCAAGGCTGCAGACATTGAGTCTGTTTAAAAGAAACTGAGTGTGTTGTTTTTGTGAAACTGAGAAATTGCACTTTCTTCGTGTTACTTGACAACACTGAGAGAACTTTTCTAGCAGCAAAGACCTGTTTGGAATTTGTTATGGTCTTATGGAGTTACTGACATTGTCATAAGATCAGTATTTACTGATTTTTGTTTCAGCAAAGTTCTAGTAGGGTGGTCTTACTCATGAATATGCAATGTAGAATGTATCATTATGTATGAAACTTGTACAAGTGGCACACCAATTGAATTTGTGTTTGTTTTTTTTGGGTTGAATTTCTCTTTAACATTAATTATTAAACACAATGATACTAAAGTCAGGAAGTTTTAAAGAAAAATATTCTTTTAAATGCATAAGGAAGTCAATTTCATATCCAATATCTTATAAATCTAGTTTGTTTAGTAAAAAAATATTATTACAGAATTCTAATAAAGGGCCAATAGCACTGACAAAATATGTTGAAAGGGCCTAAAAACATATCCTTAAAAAAGAGCGACCTTGATGCATTAAAGCTATGAAGTTTTATAGAAAAAGTTGCAAAAATTAACGGTTATTGAAACAATTCTGTTTTATTTTCAGCTATGGGCAATCTGGAGAACGATGTCTTTGGGGAGTGACTCGCTGCTAAATCGTGGATTAAAGTAACAACTATCAGCATGGATATTCCGCATTGGATATTTACTGCCCTTCTATTGTCCCTAATTTTGATAGTAGGTAGAACTTCTGCCAGATGTCGCTTTCCTGCCATCCTCCAATCACACGCTGCCTCTTCCTGGTGGCTGTATCATGTAACCTCAGGGGGAGCACGAACTTCAGACGAGACTTTATATTACGTAGAATTCTTAAGCGAACAAATGATCATGACCCCTGTCTCGGGATCTACATCAAGAACCTCGCCCGCTCAAATACAAAGAGAGTGCATCCACAAGAACTCCGATAAAACGTACATCGTAAGATCCATGAGTGATAATAGGGAATATTTCTGTTTACGGTTTGTTTTCCACAGTCAGACCGTCTTCCAGTTAGAAAGAGTGATCCATTTGCACGTGCTGATTACACGAGGTGCACAGAACTCCATCGTGACCCTTGGCCACTCATAAGATACGACACAAGCAGCAGTGATTATGTACCATGCCCTCTGATTGGTGGATCACAAATGAAGCTTGAGGACAATTCCGGTAATTCATTATGCGACAGTTACGTTATGTCACCAAGATTAGAATGTGGCTGTGAAGAACCAAAAGGAATTATCCTAAAACTAGAAACATTGCAAACCTGCAAGGACCATCCTCCAAATGAATTACAGACAGAAACTTCACTGTTTAGCCCATTGGCATGACGATAAAATGGGTCTTGTCATAATTACGAAACGAGATGACGCCACACCTTATTTTGGATGCTAACGAGGCGAGGAACCTTAACCTCAAAATTCAAAGGAGTCATAAGTTCAGATATTATTCTTGAACCTGAAAACTAAATCTAACATAGTGTCCAACTGACTCTTAATCCTGTTGTCTTCTCATCAACTTGCGCTGATCTCGCTGATGTTTGTGATGAATTCAAGAACCACACTTGTATGGATGATATTGTGTCGATGACGTTATGTGCTGAATTCCTGTGGTCAGTGTGAGGAAAAAATAGGAGAACAAGTGTACGTTCAAAAAAGACATGTTAGGCTCATGGTTGGGGTTTAGAGGGACAGAAATGTTCAATTTGACGGTGAAGAATGACCACATTTATGCTGGGGAAATTGAAATGAGGTGCGAAGAAAGAGATGCTCTATTAGATACATACACTTTAGTGACATTCAAGGACAATGGATGTTATCCTGAATATAAATGTCTGAAAAGTGCGTTGGATATTTGACAATGTTGTGAAATACCATTACGAAGGAGGTCCATCCTGGCCGTTTTTACCAAAGACCATCTCTGCACGCCTTTTGTGACAAAAAATGATACGCCATCACCAACAGATGTCTCTGGCATTCAAGGCCCCGGGGATTCCCTTGGTGGTGACGTCATAACATGTGAATTCCAAATGGAACGTATGAATCACGAGTATTGTTTTGTGATGGCAATGTGGGTGTGTGGCCGTCTTGTCTAAACAAAATTGCTCTGAGGCGGACTCGCCCAATGAGGGCAACAGCTCAGTTAACATTAATGTTTATTTTCAACGACTGCTCCCTGGAAGGCTTATACCTCATCCATACACATGTGTTATGCAACTGCAAAACAAATGATCCCAGCAGAAAAACTGTACTTGTTCACACATCCGATGATCCCCCAGCTTACTATTGTTTACTGTACGATCCGTTGTTTAAAGAAATGGTCGTTCTACCCGCGTCTAAATGTTACGATCACTTGAACAGCGACATTGTTGCTACTCATTCCCTTACCCTAATATCACCCAACTGTATGCAAGGGTTGCCCTTGACAACCATACCAACAGAAAAACCTACAACAATTGAGATGACACCAGAATCATTTTATGATTCCATCTATGACAATTTGGATGAAATAGAAGGTGACTACACCTCTCATAAAGCGGCGTCACACAAAGACAGACAAAACTCTACCTCTGATTTTAATGATACAAACTCAAACACAACTGTCACCAGTAAATCTGGTTGCAATTCCATTGAAACACACTTGAAATATTTTTTTTTCCAACTCGCTCTTACGATTTATGTTTGTTTTTGTGGATATTGATATTATGAATCACAGAAGCTACCTGGTGTACAATGTAATGATATTGATGACTGTATGCTGTTCATGAAGCTGGAAAGATGATTAAGATAATTTCACACACAATGCCACAATAAAAAAGTGTTGTCATCACAATTTTTCTTGTTGTTTTGATTTTTTGGAATAACAGCTTCTTTCATTTCTTCACGAAATAATCTTATTATTTGTTGTGTTTGTGAGTACTTATCGAAGAAGTTCCAAGGACAATTCAATTCTCATTGCCAAAGACTTAATATTTGCTACAAGATTTAATATTTGCTATAAGATACTTCGTAAATAAAACTTAATGAAAGTGTGGTTCACAGCAATTAACGAACCCTTGAAAGTAAGGTCGAGGAAGAATTAATAGGCTTCAACACAAGTTCGAAGAATAAAAATAAGGGTCATTCTCAAATTTCGGGACAATTTATGTCACTCCAGTTCCCTGACATAAACTTTAACACAATCAATATCTGAAGCGTTATTCTGCATCTGTTATTCAACCACTTTATTCGGAACAAAAGGTAATTATCAGACCTTTTTTTGATGCATTATGTCCAGTCACCCATGCCAAATCAATGGTACTAGTTTCTTTGTATGATTCATGAGAATATAGACTTGAATAATATATAAATCATATCTGACGTTTTCTAATAGCTCGTCTGTTTTCTTTGAAAACGAAGAGCTATAGTCGTCACTCGATCCTTTTGTGACTTTAATTTTCCACTTAGAGTTATGAAATTTGGTACAGGTATGGGCCCATGGGTTTGGATCGGCATCCAATCGAGAAATCCAAGATGGCGGCCATTTTGGCAGTCATCTTTCTTCATTCTTGAACTGCCCATTGTGACCTTAATATTTCACTTACAGTTATGAAATTTGGAACAGGCGTGGGCCTGTGGGTATGGATCGGGACATGTCGTAAAATCCAAGATGGCGGCCATTCTGTGGCGGCCATTTTGGCAGCCATCTCTCTTCATTCTTGAACTGCCCATTGTGACCTTAATTTTTCACTTACAGTTATGAAATTTGGTACAGGTATGGGCCTGTGGGTATGGATTGGGAACATGTCGCGAAATCCACGATGGTGGTCATTTTGTGGTGGCCATTTTGGCAGCCATCTTTCTTCATTTCTGGAACTGCCCATTGTGATCTCAATATTTTGCTTAGAGTTATGAAACTTGGTACAGGTATTGGTCTGTGGGTATGAATCGGGAACATGTTCATTGTTGAGAAATCCAAGATGGCCACCAAAATGGCCACTTCAAAATGGCTGACATCCATGAACTGCCCATTGTGACCTTGCTATTTCACTTAGAGTTATGAATTTGGTACAGTTATTGGCCTGTGGGCATGGATCAGGAAAATGTTGATAAATCCTAGATTGTGCTCATTTTCGGAGCCATCTCTCTTCATTCTTGAACTGCCCATTGTAACCTTAATATATCGCTTAAGGTTATAAAATTAGCTACAGGTATTGGCCTATGGGGGATAATCTGGCACACATTGATAGATTTCACATTAACAGACGAGCGTTTAAACCGCTTGCGGTTCTGGTTTTTAGTTTAATTTCATTGCATGAATTGATGTAAAAAGACATGTCACTAATTTCTGTCTGTTTTTTGTCCACTCCGTTACTGGCTATAGCTCCGCTTGCTATTGTTTTTATTGCAATTTCCATTATGCCGTAAGATGCCCCACAGAACCACAACTTTCATTAAAAAATGGTATTCAACAAATTAAGACATAATTTTCATTGAACATTGGTGGCACTCCGTTCCCTTCATATCCAAGCTTACCAATGATACTTTTTCAAAGAAATTTAATGAATATATTGCTGAGGGTGACAGGTTTTAATAGACTGCAATCATAACATTGTATCTCCAAGAGAATACAGTAGGGGGAACGGGGACACAGTGAATCAGCAATGTTACTTTTTCCTTAATATGTCAAAAAGTTTTTAATCAACATTCTCGATGTTAGGCTTAATATAAAAGTTTAATGTGCCCCTATACACTTATGGTATCAAAGTATTTGCAGAGCTTCAGCATTTTCTGTTGTAATCCAAAATTTTAAAAAAAACTTTGATTCACTGTGGCAACATACGGGGACACAGTGAATCAGCACCCGGGGCACAATGAATCAGTGTTATAAATATAACGATCTAGTGCAAAGACAATTTAAACAAAAACAAACGAGATAGTGTCTCTGACCAAAGTTAGTTTTGCCATTAACAATTTCCTGAGTTTTAACAGCCATTAACTAACTCATTAGTCCAAAACAAAACAGCATTATCGTAAGATTGTTAAAACACTTAAATTTAATAGACTAAAGAAGGGTAAGGTCTATTTGCAGTGATTCAATGTGCCATGTGGCAGCCCGATTCACTGTGGCCAGCGTGATTAATTTAACTAAAATCTCTATACCTTGAAAATTACAACCATGTGTTTCTGAAATACCAATGCATTACTTTCTTTACATGTTCTTTCACATATATTATAAGTACACCAGTTAATCCTGGATAACCTGTACTATATTACAAAAGTTCATAATCCAAAATATCAGGATTTAGTGCTCAAAATCATATTTTACCCCAGAACTCCGGTGCAACATGAGCAATTTTGGATGTCATGCTTGAATAAGTATGCTGGACTAAATAGTCACCTGTAGATGGCACATTTTAGTAATTCATGGTTTCAGCATCCAGAAATAGCCACTGATTCACTGTGTCCAGCGACTCACTGTGTCCCCGTTCCCCCTATTTAGAGAAAACCAAACAAATGTTCCACTCACCTCAGTTACCACTAAATGAGCACAAAATCGAGATTTAATAAAAAACAACAACAACAAAAAAACTGTTGATCGAAGATGAGGTACCTCTGAAAATAACACTCATTTTCCTTGTTTTCCTCTTTACAATGATTAAACAGCAGGTTTTTTGTATCGAAAATTCCGCTCCGTTACCACATTTTCCAGGGCACTTTGTCCCGAAATTTGAGAATGGCCCATAAACCACCAGTCAAGAAAATGAGTGATTTCTCAAGGCATTTTTTAAAAGAATATCTGTATTTGGCACATAGAAAGTTATGGTCTGTGTGGTTGTAAGAGATATAATATCTCTTGCAACCACACAGACTATTATACAAATACGGCATGATATGAGTGCAATATGAAAATTTATTTGCACGAGGAAATTCATATTGAACGAGGGCGCAGCCCGAGTTCAATATGAATTTACGAGTGCAAATAAATTTTCATATTGCACGATAATAAGTGCCGTATTTGTTTTATTACATGACCACTATGCTTCCAATATAATGTTCCATTCCGAAAAAAAAAAAAAAAATTTCGGAATTTTTTTTTTTTTTTTCTGTCAAAAAACAAAAATTAAAAAAAATTTTTTTGGAAATTTTTTTTTATTTTTATAAAAACTCATATTGCACTCTAACCATGCAATATGAAAAAATCTGAAAAAAAAAAAAATTGTAAAAAAATTTTTTTTTGGAAAAATCTCATATTGCACCCGAACCATGCAATATGAGTTTTATGATGTCGTCATGTGACTGATTTAGGCCAATCAGCATCGCTCTAGCATAGTGTTCATGTAATAAAACTTTCTATGTGCCCAAATACTGTTCTCCTCGAGTGATTCAACACCAGAGTGCAGAGTTCTGAAATATAATATGCTCCCCTGGTGGTTCACCAGATATTGTGTGGCTATTGTATGGTGCCAATGGTACTCTGCTCACAAGAGTTCATATTTTGCATCATGCATAGGAGTCAGCAGCAGTGAGCTGCCACCGGCAGTGAACTCTGCAAGAATTCAGATGCAGCAAGTGACGTTATGAGAAAGCAAGCGACGTTATGAGATTAGCAAGCATTCTCAGCTGGTAGTTGAAACAGATACTTTAAGATTGTTTTTATAACATTTGGTTTAGGGTGACTGCAACATTAGTGTTTAAAGTACACACTTATTTACTCAAAGCTGTCTGTGTAACATTGTTTGTTAGGAATATAAGAGTAAAAAACACAGCCTGATTTTACAGATCAGATAAGTGCATTAACTCATGCATGGAACTTTGTCATTGAAAACCATCAGTCTCCTCCAGCTAAAGCTGTTCTACACAGAGAGACTGTGTCAGTCTGTGCCAATGGAATGAATGGTCTGATCATGACAAAGGGGCGACCATTTAATGATCAGGGGGGGTTGGAGTTTTCATCGGCGGAAATTATTTATTTCACTTCAAAGCTGGCCATAATTATTTATTTCAAACATGTGTGGTCCCCGAATATTCTTTCCCAAATAAAACAACGCATTATTAAGAAATACCCTCCAGAATTTATTAATTTCCAGATTGCCAAAAAAGAATTAATTTATTTCACCAAAACTGAGCAAGAAATTTATTATTAAAAAAAAAATCCAAGCCCCTCCCCCTTAAAATGTTGGCCCCCTAATGCTCAAACAATGTCTTGATTCATGTATGAAAACTTACAGGATTCCATGTGCGCCTGCCTTATTGACGTATGGGAGGGCCGGAGGGGGGCATGTTGACGGTCCTCCCCTCAAAAATGTTGGAAACAGTAGTTTTGGGCAAAAGGCTAAAATAGTTGGGCAGATGATGAAATAAAAACTATTGGAAACTTGTGATTTCCAGGTATTAAATTCAGATCTTGAAATTCGGGCAAATGTCGCTCCCCCCCCCCCCCCCAAAAAAAATTGCATTCGCTGTCTGCCTATGGCCAGCCTCATTGATGTGGTGATGTGTTGTCTCATAAACAGGACAACAGCTTTTTGGATGACCTAAAATATGGTAAAATGGCAAATTTGCGAGAAGTTAAATGATGCATATATAATACCGCCATACAGTAGTGCGTGAAACAAAAGTTTTTATGACTTGTATATTTATTAGAGTGAATGAGGTCATATCCTATAAGTAAGTAAGTAAGTAAGTAAGTAAGTAATATTTATTTAAAGTCGGATTTACAAAAGAAACATAAATCCGCAAGGGATTTTTTTACCGACATAAAATAACAATTAAGAGAATAGGAGAACAAAAATGTAAAAATTGTAAAAATAGGCAGTTAAAAAACAGTAGTATAAAGCACAAAGTAAAAACTACATTGACATTTTAAAATCATTTGAAAGAAGAGTTAATGTAAGTTTTAAAAGCAGCAGTATTTTTGGCATTTTGGCAGTGTGGTGGTAAGCTGTTCCACAGTCTGACTCCCTCTTGCCTCAATGAATTAAAACCATGAGTTTGTGTGTAAAAGCGAGGCTGATCAATTTTGATGGATCTAAAAATTATAAGGAGTGCTCTTCAGCTGGAACATATCACAGATATATGGGGGTGCCAAACCGTGGACAGCTTTATAGACTTCCTCTGCTAATTGTCTCTTCCATTTTACTTCAATGCTGCAAGATTTTGCTTTGTTTAAAAGTTCATCATATGTGAAGTTTTTGCCAAAGACAAGCCGCAATGCCCTCTTGTTAACATTTTCGAGTCTGACCATGTCTGTTTTGTTGCGGTTAACCACACACTAGGGTTTGTTCCCGGGACTCCCGGGAATGGGAAATTCCCGGGAAATGGGCAAAAAACTGAAACAGGGAGAACCGGGAAATACAAACCGGGACTGGATACAGCGTTTTGGAAGAAATGGAAAAAAAAAACTTTATTTATTAAAATAATTTGATTATCAGTGATGTAGAATGGCAAAAAAGTTTTAATTTATTGTGTCAGGCAACAGTGGAGTATTTTATATGGACATAGAACTTTCCTGTCCATGACCAGTCACTACAGTAACTGTTGGAGACAACATTTTGAGCTGGCCTTGTAATTTTCAAAAGTCAATAAATTGTCATAAGGATTTCTAAATATGCCCACAACATCTGATGGAATGACTTTTTTCAGCAATTTATTTTCATTTCAAGAAAAATTGATTCCTTATTTCTTAAAAAAAATAAACTTATCTGTGATGTAGAGTGATGAAAAAATCATAACTTATTGCATCAGGCAACAGTGGAGCATTTCATATTGACATGGCTTTGTTGTCCATGAACAGTCACTCCACATGCGGGAAAAGTTTTGGACTGGTCTTGTAATTTTTAACATAATAAAGTCATTAAATTGTCATAATATCTGATGCAATGCTCTTTTTCTGCGAAAAAATCTTATTTCAAGAGATTTTCTAGTTTGCTCTATTTTAAAAATATTATATTTTGTCGTGCCTAAGCAAAATTTTCTGTTTAATGGCCAGATACTTATATTTAATTACAAGTCCTCCTTTCAAGAATAATCATTTGGAACACACTAATGTAAGAATTTATTGGCATTATTGCTCAATAAAGCATTTCAATTTGCATCATATTAATTTTCTTAAAGGTCTTAAAGTAATAGATGATACTTTGTAAAGTATCTGAAGATGTTTTATGGGAAATTATATATATACAAGACAACAGTTTGTAACAAATCAAAATATATTTCTACTGGAGTGATGAATCACACACATAGGCATGTATGAATACCTATTAACACCCCATTTTTGCAATTGGCCATCCAAAATTACTTTTGTTCATGAATTGTTAATTTTTTATGAAAAAAAAAGATTAATTTGGCAAAACGTCCAATGGATTTCAAGAATTGATTATGACCAAAACCGAAACTGGGATTCCCGGGATTCCCGGGACTCCCGGTTCTGGGCACTCCATTTCCCGGTTTCCCGGTTTCTCGGAAAACCGGGAAATTAGCAAACCCTAACCCACACTAACGAGGACAGTAGCTAAAATTTGCCGAAATGAATGCATGATAAACCAATAATTTGGTCTTAGTATTCAGTAGTTTCGATTGTCTTTTCAAGGCATTCAATTGTCTGGCACATTTACGCATAACAGAATTTACATGTAGTGAAAACTTCAATTGTTTATCTATATTAACACCAAGGAGTTTGACATTATCTTCAGAGTCTAATTTGACTTCTCCACAGGTGAAAGGAATATCCTTTTCCTTGCTTGTGTGCATGAACTGGAACTTGGCTGGATTTGCCTGCATCAAGTTACTCTGAAACCACATAAGGGCTTGATCGACATCTGATTTGCAGTTCTGCAGGCAATCTGATAGTGTCTTTCCAGTGGCGCAAATCGTATTATCATCCGCATAATTGACAGGGGATGTCTTCATAAAATACATGAAGTCATTAAAAAATATGTTGAAAATGCAGGGTCCTAGGATGGAACCCTGCGGCACTCCCTTTAGGATAGTGCTCCAATCAGATTTGACGTTGTTGTCGATGTCATAGGTAGCTGACCATCAACTTTACAGCTGGCGGTTGCATTCCATAGGCCTCTAGTTTGGCAGCGAGGAGGTCGTGGTAGTAAACAGTCATTGCTATACTTGCAATGCTATCAGGACCATGCCAGTCAATGAGTCACACCAATCATCACTGAGGTAACAAGTAACCTAATGACAAATTGACAGTTCATTTCAACAGGAATTATACAGGATGGATAGTATAGGGCCTGTTGTGATTGCATTGATGTCCATAGAGAGCTGAGCAATTAACAAGATGGATGCTGCAGCCTGCAAACCTTGAAATTACCGTTTTATTTACTTCACGAACCTGTTGGCTAACATGTTTGTAATGTGCATGGTTGTTTTAATTATACACAAACTGTTGCTAAACTAAATACAGTGAGAATTTTGGGGATTGCTTGAATTTTTGGACGATTTAGTGAGACTACAGTCGGGCGAATGACGATTACTTACAATGACTTCACAACAGGCCCTATCCATTTCATTGAGTAACTTGTGAACTCAATGATACTCAGTTGGTGACTTGTTTTTGAAAGCATTGAAAGTACAGGATATGATCTCACAGATTGGATATGAGTCTTAGAAAATAATATTGCATGGATAGGTTTATGACCTTACAAGGAACATTTCAGTCGATTCTGTAAGCACTTGACATTCTTTGACTGTAAGTATCTCCTGTTTTGTATCTGCTGGCACCGGGCTAATTCTCCACAAGTTTGTCTGACATTTTGTGCAATGAGCTTACATTGACTTGACATTTGCTTAACAAAGTTTAAGCCGTCATCCCTAGCCACTGTCTTTACAGCGAAACACTTTGATATAGAATTGAAATGGACTGTGGCACTGTAAAAATGGCACTTCATGTTGTGACTCGTCTTTTGCTGAAGGGATTTTCATTGAAACAAGGTCCTTTTAGACGCGATCCAATTGACCATGTAATAGCCTTTTGTAATATTCTATGCTTGTCATTCTGCTTGTCCAAACAATCCGTCAGCCAGAAATGCGAATCCTTCTTAAAGCTACAAATAGCCAACAATATTTGGAAATTAGGGATGTTGCAGACTCCATCGCAGCTCAAGTTCTGAATGTTTTGTGGCTTCTGGTGTCAGGAACCTTGGTGCCTGCCTAGGTTATTTACCTTTCCAATTCACTGAAGTACTTGGCAATATGCATGTACATTCTACTTTATTTACAGCGAAACACTTTGATATAGAATTAAAGTGGACTGTGGCACTGTGAAAATGACACTTCATGTGTCATCATGCTGATGATTTGTCATGATCAAACCCATTACTTTCAATGTTATTTTGATTGAAGTAGACTTATCCCACTTGTTGGTGACAGCCAAACGAAAGGATTATGCATCTGATTTTCGCTCTAAAATTTGTTATGAGAAGTCAAATGGCTTACTCTTGATCATGACTAATCAAACAGCCTCCATGTTGAAAGAAGAGAAGATGACACTTCATTGGCTATCATGAGTCATGAAGTGCCATTTTCACAGTGCCACAGTCCACTTTAGTTCTATATCAAATTGTTTCGCTGTAAAACAGAGATGGTTCAAATGAGAATATTTGGATAATATGAACGATTACCAGAAGCTTTCAATCTTGTCACAAGGCCTTCATCAGCTGTTGTGTTTCAACATACATCAACTGAGAATATTTGGAGTTTGGTTCATTTTTGCTATGTTATACCTCCATATTTTCTTCTTTTTAATTTCCTAATCTTCTTATTAGTGAGTTTGTTCATTCACTTCATTGACACCTATGCTGTTAGATTAAATAATAATTAAGTGTTAAATGATCTGATTATCAGAGCTCTTTGCAGATTGGCGGTCCACTGGAAAAACTTATTATTTTCAATTTGCAAAATGGCTTTGCCTGGTCATTGACAGTTTTCTGTTGGTGTCCTACTCTTCTTATTTGAGGAAGTTCCTTAAGTCATTTAATTAGTTTGTTTATTGTCACCTATGCTGCTAGGTATGATTAGCACTGAATCAACTGATGAACTGTAACCAACACAAACAAAACATTTTTTAAGCCAGTGACATCACTCGACCAAGTTGAAAGTTAATTTTGAAACTGTTTGGACCGCCAGTCTGCAAACAGCTATAAATTATAACTGACTCAAACAAATCATAAAACATTTTACGCAAGTGACATCACAAGACCAAGTTGAATGATATTTTGAAACTGTTTGGGACACTTTTCCGCAAAGTGCTCTAATTGATGATTTTTCCCTTGGACCCTGGCATTGTGTAAGTATATATCTATCTATTATGGATCTGTGCAATTTGTTGATCTTTATATTTGCCTATCGATCTCTCTATCTCTGTAATTTGTTTTGCAAAAAAAAAAAAACAAACAGAAAATTAATAGATTAGCTTCATTGCCAAAAAAGGTTTCTTCACTTCATTAGGTTTACTTTGTGTGGCATATTACGTACAAATGTTAATAAAAATATTGTGGACCGATTGGAGGATAAACCTTCACAGGAAAGATGTCCCAAGAAGAGAGATCATTAGAATTGTTGAATTAAGAATCAGTCTTTTAAAAGTCTTGTTTTGAATGCCCTTTCTATTACAAATCAAAAAGCTCTAGGATGACAAAAGTCAGACAAACTATTCTGTCCAGATGGGAAGAGCTCAAAGGGTTAATAGAATTAATTTGTGTGATGTCTATCTATAGATCCATACAGCTCTAGTGTCTGGCTGTCAGGGCTTCACTTTGTTAATATTGATTTTTGCTACAGCTAATCCCTTTGAGTGCTGCCTGTCTGTCTGTCAGCGATCTATGGGGAGATAGCCAGAAAATGCAGCAGATAGCATTAGCATGAGCCTCACAGCTGAGTGGGTAAATCAACTCAGTCATTCAGGGCCACATAGTTGAGGGGGCAACAGTGCTTTACTCCCCTCCCTCATAGCTTATAGCATGGCATCATAGTGCTTCTCCAGTGACCCAGTTTTGCAGTCTGACTAGACTTTTACTATCACCTGGCCAGTCTAAGCTGCTCTTCTGTGTTCTTCTGAATAAATGCACGTGCATGGAACGTTCTTTCATAACACGTGTATTTGTTTATTTTTGGGAAGCACTCAACCATCGCGCAACAGTGATATATACACACCGGCCAAAAATACGAATTGTACACATGTGTTTGCAGGGCATTGCTGAACAGACTTGCATGTAATACACAGGCCTAAATACACGGAATGGCCGAGCTTCACCCCTATATTAAGGTAAGTGGAACATATAACATCATGTTCAAACGTTCAAGTATGTTTTTGATGTAGTTTTGCATGGGGTGAATACAAAAGCCACTAGTGTAATGCCACTTTAATCTTTTTGTCAAAGGATTATTAAAGTAATTTCATGGAAGTTTAGAAAATCAGTATGATGCATATTATATATCATGGCATTTTATAAATGTACTAGCATAGTACCCGTCTAAAGACGGGTTGCGGGTGCATTGATGCAGTATTGTTTATTTTACCCAATCAGGAGACATGTGAATATGTCAACATGATTTGTGTAATAATTGTTCATGGCAAATTTTGAAAAACTTGCTGCTGAATGTCCGAGGCCCCCTTGGGGGGGGGGGGGCATGCACCTGGAGCTATAGGCCTATGTTGGACAGCAGTTTCCATTTTGCTTTGCCTGATTGGGGTGACGTTCTCGTGGCCTCATTAGCACTCTGTATATTGCATAAAGCAGAAGTGATAAGCAGAAGTCATGAAATGTAAATTTAGAATGGGAAAGAATGTGCAAGCACTTTAGGTACTTGGAGATAGACGATGAATGTATCTACCAATCTCCTGTGTGTCTATCTAAATAATAAGGATCTATTGAGCCATCTGTAGATGGAGATCTATCTGTATGTCTATCAATCTATCTATGTAGGATCTACAGTAGCGGACAAAAGTTTAGGCCACGTAAATTTTTTGGCAATATCACAGAAAATAGGTGCTCAGCTGAAAAATTTCTGCATGGATTTTCTTGCCTGCGTGTCAGGGAAGTTCTACAAGAGAGAAAACTTGATCTATTTTTAGCACTTCCTTGTATATGTGTGATAAACAAAAATTTCAGGTGGTCTAAACTTACGGTCTGATGCTTGCTCACATCCACAAAGGCACTTAATGGCATTGTGCATTAGTGGAAAGGTGGCTAACTTATTCAATGTCATTTTAGAGAAGTTATTCAAACATGTTTCATGTGATTTAAAGGCAATTAGTCATGAAACAGGAAAAAACATTTTTTAATATTTTTTTAAAAATTCAACTTAGGAGGTAATAATGGTGATTAAATGAGCCAAATTGTTAATAAATAAAAGGTCAACTAAAAACAACTAATAAAATATGTGTCTGACACATTTTCATTCTTCTAATGGAGTATGAATACACTTGACACCCGGTAATACTGCAAAAATGGTGTTTTTGCCTGGTTTTGTCTAAGAAACTCCTATTTGAAGCATCATAAAACAGTGAAAGGAGAGTTTTCATTCACCTGAGTATGTGTCCTGATAAAATCAACAAACTTTTGTTCTTTTCCCACAGTACTGACAAAATTACAAACGCCACTCAGGAAAGTGAATTGAAACGTAATGTTAATGAATGGACCAGTTTTACGCCTTCCATTAAAGTGGCTGTAGTTTCATCATAAGTAAAGCGAACAAACAAAAGTTGTTTGATTTTATCAGGACACATACTCAGGTGAATGAAAACTCTCCTTTCACTGTTTTATGATGCTTCAAATAGGAGTCTCTTAGACAAAACCAGGCAAAAACACCCTTTTTGCAGTATGACTGAGTGTTAACTGTATGAATACTCCATTAGAAGGATGAAAATGTTTCAGACACATATTTTCTTACTTGTTTTTAGTTGTCCTTTTATTTATTAACAAATTTCGCTCATTGAATCACCATTATTACCCCCAAGTTGAAATTTAAAAAAAATATTGAAAAATGTGATTTTTCCTGTTTCATGACTAATTGCCTTTAAATCACATGGGCAATTCCGTAAAGTCGGACGTACAGATCAGACACCTTAACAGCTTGTGTAGCCCTACCATTACACCTTAGCTATTCGATTGTTATACAGGCATGAGGCTCTGTGGTAGGGCTTTCAAACAAGCCATCAACCAAAGCTCAAAGTGCCCTAGGAGCTGAGCAACAAGGCAAAATGTCATGGTGTCGGACGTACTCAGACAAATGACACTTTTCTGAATTGATGGCTTGTTTCTCAAAACTCTGTGATGTATATGGAAAAAAATCAATCAAATTACCTCTATTGTCAAGGGAACTATATCAGGCATCAGCCAGGCTAATTTCCATGGCAATATTGTAAATTGTCATAAGCTGTAGCCATTTCTTTTCGGTGTCGGACGTACATATTTTCGGTGTCGGACGTACGCGTGTGAATTGGAAGCATAAAGGATGCCTGCAGTGCAAGAATTATTAAAACTGTTCACAAATTTTCATCTTTTATATAAAGTAGAGTTTCTTTACAATAATTAGGAACCATAACATGGCTTCATCATAGTATATTTAAGCCAAATGTCGTGTCTCGAACATGTAAGTTATTTTCACCATTTTTACCATCAAGTTTACAGTAATTTCAGCTCAGAAATATCCAAAAAAATCTCAAGTTATACCAAACGATTGTCACTGTAATTGCGCATATTTTTTTATATGTTGAGGGAATACTTGACAAATGCAATTGTGGAGGAATTTGGCATAAATATGTAAACAAATAAAGAAAATCTGCCATTTTCGGACAATTTTTGTATATGCTTTTTGGAACTATCACAGCTTAAAATACTAGGTTTAAGCTACTAGATGTAATTTTATCTTTAGTTTTCTATGAGTATAATGTCTGCCTGAGCTTGTGTCACTATTTCATACCAATTACATGTGATGGAAGCAAGCGATGAATTGCCTTTCACATAATTTCATGGCCTAAAACAGAGTTGAAAATGACCAAATTTCAAAGATATCATCTATTTCCTGTATTGTGAACTATACCATTTTAAGGGTCACCCAAACAGACTGGCCTAAGGTGTTCTGATGAGACCAAGCCTGTGTACCAACATTTGTATCATTTCCTTTGTTCCAGATGCACTTTCATATTTTGGTGTCGGACGTACATTGCCTTTTTGGTGTCGGACGTACACACTTTAAGTGCCCTCCCTGGCAATAGTATCAGGTTTAAATGGTTCAAGTGGCCACCATGCTGTTCATGGGCATAAATGTGCTTTGTATCAGAAGTTTAATGAAGTTAACATCAGTAACTTGTCAGCAGGAAAATTATTTAGTAATTTTGGTGTCGGACGTACACCGAGAATCTTATTAGGTCAAATGTCACTGCCTGACAGAATTCACAAGAATTGATGCAAGATTTTTTTATGCAAAATGAACGTGTACTCCCATAGGCAGCAACTGACAGCAAAATGAAACCAACTAACCAATTTCTCTACTGGCAGTGACATCTTAATATTAATGTGCTAAAAAATATAATAATTGCAGTCACCAAAGATAGCATTACTTAAATGCAAATATCTCAAAGACCAAAAGAGATAATCAATTGCTTTTTTCTGTTCCTGAAAATACACTTATTTTGGCACATTATAACACCCATAGCACGTAATTATGTCAATTTTGAAATTTTGACCGATTGGTTGATGACTTTACGGAATTGCCCACATGAAACGTGTTTAAATAACTTGTCTAAAATGACATTGAATAATTTAGCCACCTTTCCTCTAATGCACAATGCCATTAAGGGCCTTTGTGGATTTAAGCAAGCATCAGACGTAAGTTTAGACCACCTGAAATTTTTGTTTATCACACATATTGAAGGAAGTGCTAAAAATAGATCAAGTTTTCTCTCTTGTAGAACTTCCCTGACACATAGGCAAGAAAATCCATGCAGAAATTTTTCAGCTGAGCACCTATTTTCCTGATATTTCCAAAATATTTACGTGGCCTAAACTTTTGTCCGCTACTGTATATCTATCTTCTTTCTTTCCTCCCCCCCTTCATTTCGCCCTTACTTCTACCTTCATTGCTGCCTTCCTTTATTCCTTTATTCATTTCTTCATCCCTTCATCCCTTCCTTCATGCATTAGGCCTAATTCATACCTTCATTCCTACCCTCATTCATTCCTTCCTTTGTTCTATAGCGTTTTAAATGCCTCATTCATTCCTTACCTCATTCATTCCTTCCCTTCTGCATTCCTTCCCTCCCTTCCTTTTTGTGTCCGAGAGCAGGGCCTCGGGCCCTTTGTCGTCATCAATGGGATTGTCATATCAAAGTTGGTGTGGATCGAAAAGCATTTCACAGATGCAAGAACAACCCAAAGTTATGATGCCATTACGATGCCCAGTGTTTACACTGTTGCACTAGATGCCCTGGCTTTAATCTTATGTCTCACTGCTCTAAATAGTTAACTTTAATCCCCCAAATTCCTCCTTGTTCAGCAGACGATTTCTGAGAAGCATCTTCTTCTTCTTCCCTTTGGCCCTTCCGCCCTGAGACAAAGTGGGGTGCACCACAACCTGAGATTTATGCTTCAGCCAATTACTAAAGATAGACAGATAGACACATAGATAGACAGATAGATAGACAGATAGACAGATAGATAGATTGATAGGTAGATTGATAGATCTATAGATAGAATGCAACTTTTAACAATTTATAGAGATGTGTTAATGTAATGATCATATCCCATTGAGTTATAAGGGTTATTAAATTGCTCGAGGACACAGTGCATGCATTGCATGCTATTTTTTCTATAGCATTTCTAAATCCTCATTTGGGGCATTCAGAAATGTCGCATTCTCCAATACAGACGTTCTGAGTGGCTGCTGTGATTTAAAATGTGTGATAAAACAATTGAATATCGATATCGTTTTTAGGTAAATATTTGGAAGTTTGACATATTTGAGTAATTACAAACACAGTTCAAGTATATTGGGACAGGCTGGCAAGATATTGTGACTCCCTTCCTTTCTTCTAGAGTATTTAAAGTTCGCAATAAAAGTGAAACCACTCGCTGTGTGTGGCTGCTGCTGTATTGGTGGGGGGGGTGGGAATGTATCTGTTTTAGGCCTGAATAATTAAAAATTTGGGAGTTAAGATAAATCTGATGCATGCAGAACACAGTTGGGACATAACAGGACACACTGTTAAAATATTATGACTGTCAGTCAGGCCATAGCTGAGAAGACCCGTTACAAAGGGAATATGGGGAGGTGAATTTTATATAGTATAATCCATTTTGATATGACTCTTTGCATAACATTGTTTAATTATTTTATAGATTTAATAGTAAGAATTGAATATATTGTTGTTGAGTATTATGTTATGCAATATAAAAGATATATGCTCAATATTATTTTCTTATAGGAAAGACTCCAAAGATCATGTGTTGTTATTGTTTAAACTTTAAGTGGACATTGATTGTAATACAATATATTGCATCATATCAATTACATTTCCAAGTTCATGACCAGTCTCAGGTTGCTTTCTTTACAATATTATATAATTTGCCATAGAGGCTACAGATATGTTCCTATTTTGTTTGCACATGTATTTATCTTGTTTGTGTAAGTAATAATATTTACTTCGAACCACAGAATGTTATAGTCTATGGAACTCTGGTTCCTGATTATTGGAAAATATGATGATTTTAGAATTGTTATTTACTTTATTACGTAGCCCATGATACTTTCTATTTTAACACAAAATAGCATCTGTTTTGATAGGGCCATACTGAAATTCCCAAAATACACCAGTACATTTCCTTAGACAATCCTTGCAGCTGAGTTACTGGGTTAGGTTAAATAAACATCCTTGTTTATTTTTATAACACAGTTTGATGCAAGGTGTTTGTGGTTTCTTTCAATGCAATCAAATGTAGTCAAATGACTAATGGAAAAAGTATATGGACCTATGTTGGATGGCAATTTCAGTCATCCTTCCTCTCATGGTGATCTCCCCCTCCTCTTCTCCTTTAGAATGTTCAGAATTGATTTACCAAAGTGCATATAAATACAGGACAATGATTCCCAATCATCCAGCCTTCCATTTGAGTGTGTGAATTGTCCTATTAATGTAAGTTGTTAGTGACAACATGAACTCCACAATGTATGTTTATGGGTATCATAGCCTGCATGTTCATGAATATAGTGTATACTCTTCTCCATGTTTTTAGTCACTTCTTGTTTTATGAGGTTCTTTTGTCTGAGTGTCAAATGTTTCTTTAAACAAATACTTTCATATAAAAACATATCTAATGTTTAGACCCAAGCAAAAGTAAAACAGTGTTGGTTGTTAGATGCTGTGTCAGCTTCAAAATTGAGAATAATTATGCAGCTCAATAGGGGGTGCTGCCTGCCAGTGGCGGGGAATTCAAATATTTTTTTTTTAGAATTAAGGCCTAAAGCAGGGAAATAGGCAGTTGCAGAATTGCACAGAATGAATGTTGTCACAATTCATAATAATTCATAAACCATGGGAATGTTTTTAATAAAGAGTTATCTCTATTGATACAGAAAGGAAACTATCTGTAATAATTTTATAATTGACAGGTTGATGGGAAGTTGGTGAAGGAGTATACTTTTGTATTTTGCTTGAATGGCTCTATACAAGTTAGGCCTACGTATTTATTCTTGACCACTATTTGCATCATACATAGTGATATTATGGTCATAACCAGTATTACGTATGTTTTTTGGTTTTGAAAAATGACGAGAGATATGCCTACATGGAAATGAATTACTCTTCTTTGAACCATTTTGTAGGTCTATTCTCCCGTTTTCTTTAGCTTTTATTTTGCTTCCTTTCTTATGCTGTTATAATATTTCTTTTTCACACTGTGAAAAACACACTATGCTGTCACCTTTAAACTTTCTCAGAAAATGACACTTTCTTTTGACATTTTTTCAGCCATGCATGTGACATATGCTGGTGTATTTTTTAAGCGTCTGAAATGCAAAATATAAATCCTAAGTGTTAGGCATACAAAGTAAATCATTTTACTCTAAAACTTGCAAGTACAAAAGTAAGACTTGGAACCTGGTTTATTCCTGAATATTTGGATGCGATTTATGACAATAACTAATCTTTGCCAACCACCTGCAGCATCTGTATTAAAAAAAAAAGAAATTCAATCATGTCGATAATTTCGAGTTTATGAATTGATCTGGTCTGTTATTTTAGTTAAAAATGTTGATTCCACCCAATAGTCCAGGAGCAAGCACACCATTTCTGGGCTTGGTAGGTCGTTTTTTGAGGGGGGTTGCCGACATATACCAATGGAATCTATAGGCCCTGGGGCCTCTAAAACTGATTGTCGGCAGTTTGGCAATTGCCCATGGTTGCCATAGCAACCAGTTAAATGTAGTAAACAGTTTCAAAATTGGTGACAAATTTTAATCAGATATCTGGGTATACCACACAAATCAACTTGGAATTGGTTTAAAAAATGTTAATACTTTATGCAACCAGGTGAGGGCTTTTTAACAAGAATAATTATTTTACAATTAGAGGTCAGCCTAATTTGCATATGGAACGTTTTTTACTGGAATTTATTGATTTTTACTCACTACAGTGAAATGTAATATGCCAGGCTCCTATAAAATAATGTCAATCTCTATCAAGTTCAGCACATATTAATGCCCTGTTCGCTGGCTTTAAAATGACACCCCACTTCTTGCATTTTACAAAGTTTTCATAGTTAAAATTACCATGGAAACCCGAGGAAGTACGTATTTTCTGTTCTTTGACTGTAAGTTGACACTTATAGTACATGTATATTAAACAGTTTCCTCTTCAAACGTGTCCAGTCAGTAAGAATAAATAGGAATGGCATTGAATATGGGTCTAATGTGTACTATGGCTTTTCTTATAATTATAAAAAAAATATATGTGGTTGTCATGGAAACTAGAAAATGTGATTTTTGTCATTGCATCATTAGATTTAATAATTTAACCCGTCATTGTCCAGCAATCTCTATAAAGTTCATAGATTTACTCAAACAACCAAATTTAACTTCTAGATAAAGTAATTAATCAAGACTATAACTGGTTTGGTGTCCATGGCAACCAAATAACAGCACATAGGCCTACTGGCCCAACACCTCTAAATGACAACTTCATATTTTCAAGATATGCGATGACTCCAATCGATCATAACTTTCTTAATTCTTAAGCTACAGGGCTGTAACTTTGTATACTTCCCTTCACGGTGTACCCCAATATTTCTGAAACGTTTCATATAAATCGGAAGTAATAAGGGGTGCCTTTTTAAATTTGTATCGAGTCGCATTGAGATTGACTTACTTTTCAGTAAGCAATGCAACCACTAATTTTTTTTCAACATGGCAAGATCTATGTGAATGTGTCAGATTTGAAAAAAAAAAAAGATATGTAATTAGACAGACCTTCATTTGGAATATTAACTTTTATGATGAATATACTTAGGGGGCAAATCTTCAGTTCATCCATGTCCAATGATGCACAAAAATGATCATGAGTTCCAAAAAAGCTGTACATTTTACCTCTCGGGAAACATCAAGTTATTTAATGTCCAATTTATTATTTTTGCAGCTCTCATAATTACGCATATTTGCTTTGCTCAATACATGGCTAACAAAAAATTAAAGTATATCCCATATTGCATAGAAGATGGATCAGATAGATTTTCTAACAAGAGATTACAGAGAGGTATATATAAGCATAAAGCAAACAAACTTTTTGGGAGGACTGGCAATATTTGCCCGAATTTCATAAGCTAGATTCAATCAGATTTGAGTTCGGGAGTGGTTGAGAAGGAGAGTGGAGATGGGGAGAGGCATAGGCGTATTTCGCAGGGGGTCAGGGGGGGCTGCAGCCCCCCTGGCATCAGGGCAAATGGCTCATCAGGGCAAATCCTGGCCTAATATCAGGGCAGATCCACTGCCCTGGTCACATTCACGCCATGTTAAAATTTCAGGGCAAAATATTCACAGCCCGCGCGACAGCTGTCCCGTACGCCTATGGGGAGAGGCATATAGGCCTAGATATTGCAAGATCTAATATCTAGCACTGACTTGCCTAAATGTAATATCTCTGACTTGCCTAGGTGTAATAACTGACAAGTCTGAATATGCAATGTCTAGTCTAGCATTGAAATGTGGAAATGCAGTCAGTGGCATAACTAGGGGGTCTCGAGCGGAGGGGGGCACCTGGGGGGTACGCGATTCTCTGAGGGGGGCACTCAAAATACTAATTGTATATTTTGGCCAAAGTTGAAAAGTTCATATGAAGCTATGTTGCCATAACGTGAACACAGCGCTTAAATCTTTTCACAATACAATATTGCCACAACATAACATCATATCTTGATGTTGCTTCATAACGTTTATGCCAAAATCACGACGTTTTCACGAAGTTGCTGCAAGTAGAATGTGTAGGAGGTAAATAAATTTTAGGGGGCTACCCAAAGAATAACTGCACCCCTGCCTACTATGCCTATGTTGAGAAAGTGGGAGAAGGAGACATGAGAAGGACAGTAAAAAAGGAGAGGAGAGAAGTACAGAAAGGAGATGCTAGGAAAGGGAAGACCAGGAAAGAAGGAGGGGTGAGAAGACCAGGAAAAAAGGAGGGGTGAGAAGACCAGGAAAAAAGGAGGGGTGAGAAGACCAGGAAAAAAGAAGGAAGAGTAGACCAGGAAAGAAAAAGGGGAAAGAAGGAGGTTATTGAAGGCAGTGGTGGATCCAGGGAGGACGGCCAAGGGAGAAAAACACAGTATTTTGAAGAAAATATGGGGTGATTGGGTCCGGCGAATGCCAAAACAGATCACCACCCCCCCCCCCAGACTATCCTGTGTGGAGCTACCACTTGAGGGGAGGGAGAAGGAGGCGGGAGAAGAGTAGGAGAATAGAAGAAGAGAAGAAGAGAAGAAGAGAAGTGGCCTGTATACAGGGGAATCCTCCCTGGCCATGCGTCATGAACTGGTCCACTAAAAGGGTGGAGCAAGTTTCATGGGTGGAGCCGGAAGTGGATCGGCGTAGTTGGATTAGAGATATTGTGAAATTGACCCTCTGCACCATCCTGATCATGTTTTATTTTGCTAGACAGTTATTTTAGTTCATGTGCACCATTCAGATATCTTATAGTGAGCGTTTTGAGCACTTCAAATAGAAAACTAAGCAAATTGCGCTACAAAGTTTAGCATTGATCTAGAAGGAGCACTTTGCAAAATGTTGTATTTGATGAACCTAAAACATTTTGATACATAGTTAGGAGCAAAATTTAGATTGTTATCATTCCGATGAGATGTAAATTGGAGGCCCCTTGTATCTGAGTCTTTGATGGGCAAGTTAAAGATCCCTCACTTGGGGTAACTAAATGTGTAACATGTAGCAGACTCGCATCCATTCTTCTATATCATCTATCAAGCCTTGCGAGTGGCCAGAACAGGCCTTAGAGGGCTGCACGTATGAAATCTATCATCTATCTCTCTATCTAACCCTCTTATGATACTAATTTATAACCAATCTGATCCACTGACTATCTGGGTCCTGAAGAATACATTTGGTCAAATATATGACAAGCTAATTCATGTAAGGACAATGCATGTCCAGAACATGTCTAGGTTAAAGGAACTGCAATTTTTCTTGTGTCTTTTCACTCAGAAACACAGGTAGCAGGTCAGATTTAAGAATTTTTGAAAATGAAAATGAAAAAAACTGTCGTTTTGCAGCGTAGTTTTCACATAGATAATTTAATGTACGTACTAAGTATTGACATGTGTGCTTAGAGTAACTTCTCAGGAGCATTTTGCCACAAACCTCATGGTAATTGGTTATGTAATAAGAAAGTTACATGTGTTTTGATGAAAAGAGTCAATTTCGAGAAAATGTCTGTCTAAAAGATCAAATCTCCATATTTTAATGGACACGAGAGATACATAAATGTCCATATCTCGGAAACTATACGAGATAATGAAGGTCTGTTTGAAGCACTGTGTAGTGCTATGTCCATGGGATCAACTATCACAAAAATGAAAATGGGATATCGTTTACCATAACGCAAAATGGACCAGTTTATGACGCATGACCCCCTTTCTTCCACTCTCTGGTTATTGGGTATTTTCTAGTATATATAATGACAGAAACGTGCACTACATGAGTAAAGTTAGTTTGTGATGTAAAATGTGTTTTAAATAGCAGTGGCATGTAAAGGATTAAAAATAATTGGGGGAGGGGAACAACTGGAGCTCTGTGCACACTTTTTCACCAAAAATCCGCAGTCCTCCTCCCATCCCCCCCCCACCCCGCAAGAAGCTGTGTTGTGAATGGCTAGATTGCAAACTTATCAAAACTTCTGCAAAAAATGTTTAATTAAAAACATTTAATTGAATATCAGACACATTTTAATTTTTCTTTGAGATTCTGTGGCAACTTAGCTTTAATTTGGTGTGACAGACAACTTTCTATTCCGAATAAACTGGATGCTATGTCAACTTTACTGATGCCATGCGGGCTCAAAACACGCACAATGTAATGATTGTGGCGATATGTTGCCATGACAGCAGCATATATATATATGACAAGAAAAAAAAAGTCTTTGAGTGCTTTATCTGTTTTTGAGTTCTGACACTACAAATGTTGCATAGCTGGTTTTGAAATTAATAATGTAAAGAAGATTCAAATTTCTGGATTTGTTTGACAATAAAGTGTGTATACAGCTGTTGCTATGGCAATAGTTTTTGTTTTTTGTCATATTCTAATTAATAGTACAAGACATAGTTAATCTCTCAAAAAAAGTCATCTAAATGTAAAAAAATTGGACCTCAACAAAGCATCCAGAGTAGGTTTGTCTTGGTTTTCCAAAAATAATTTATACGATTTCAATTAAAATGGTTGCCATGGCAACAAGTGATCATTAATTATATAATTTTTAATGATTTTTTTTTAAAGTGGGGGTTACCATATTTACCCCCTAGATTATAGCTGGTAGTTATTTGTCTTATTTAGCCATAGTGATGTCAAGATGTGGCAATTTGGCAAAAAATTATGACATTGGTTTCTATGGCAACCTTTTAAGACTTTTAAATTCATCGCAGCTGCTTGAAATTTTGGGAAGGTGTAGAGGAGAGTCATGAGCACACAATCATGTGAAAAAACAAGTCCTTCTCATATATGCACTTCTTGTAGAGTGAAAGAATAACAGTCATTATCACAATTTTATCAATTTTTGGACATTTACCCTAAATTTACCTTTAACCCCTTTCAACTGTGTCATTATTTTAGATATGTGAAATAGCCTTTATTTAGTTCTAAATATGGCTGAACTGACCATTTTTTTCTATTGCTATTTCCATTCTTAAAAATGACCATTAAATATAACGATGTCTGGTTATTTTCTGATTGTTTTCTCAACATAGTAACAGTTGCTATGGCAACCACAGGTAATTGCCAAAGTGCCGACAACCATTTTTTGATAGCCTAGGGTGCTAGCAACACATTGGCATAGGTCTCTACATGCCCTCAAAAATCATCCACGGGAGTGTGCTTCCTCCTGGACTACAATTGAGTAACGAAAAAGTCCATACAATCAAAAATGTTGATTTACCAAATTAAAAGGTATCCCTGAGGGCATGAACGATAGTAAAACATTTTCTTTACATTTTTAACTTAGTTTAAGTGCTAATTTTGACCATTAAATTCTTCTTAGACCTATATCTATAATTTTACTATAAATTAAATTCATAGTTTCCAGTGTTAGTGCTAAAATGGTGAACAGAATCACAGCTGCACTCTAAGAAATTCGGGACAAAATAGGTTTTTTAGATTCAAAATGGTTTTTTGAAAAACCAAATTTTAATGCAAAAAACCAACATGGATTTTTTTAAAAATCCATGTTGGTTTTGCATTGAAATTTGGTTTTTCAAAAAACCATTTTGAATCTAAAAAGCCAATTTTGTCCCGATATTTTTAGAGTGTTAGTGCTAAAATGGTGAACAGAATCACAGCTGTCACTGAGCAGTTATGAATGATGCTGGGCACAAAATATCTCTCCCCCAGGGGTCCTGTGAATAAGGATGAATTTCAATGAGACTGGGTGACATAGAGGTTTATTGATGGTCACACTATGAATACAATAGGGAATATTTATGGAGAAACTAATTTATTTTCCTTCAGATTTGAAAATTGGCTACATAAGTCTTTGAAATCAATCTGGCCTTTTCATAAGTCAATGATGAGTTTGAATCAGATTTCAAAAATTCTTTTGGAGCGACAAAATTTATATAATTTTTGCAATGAAACAAGAGACTAAAATTTATTCTATTTTTTGTTTGCAATAAGTCTGTCGTTTATGACTAATTGTAGTCAATATTTAAGAAATCAATTGCGGATGCCTGACACCTAAAATATACACCCTTGCTCATAAGTATGGGATGCTTCAGCAATCTCCAAAGAAAGGGATAGCTAATTCTGCTGGAGCAAATGATTGTCTGATTCAATGGTAACTACCTCCAATGACCGTTGTAGTATGGTGGGGGGATATGTCACTGTTGAAAAACCTCTTGTTACAGCGTTAACCTCAGGTAGAGCCACAGCTACAGTGCCGCCTGTAAGTAAGTTTAACATATGACATTGTGCCATTGCATCAATGCTAAACATCCTCAGCAAAACTGCTTGTGGAAGCATGAATTCTCATCAAATGAGAGGAAAACATACTGTGTCATAAAGGCATATTTCATGTGGGATAACAATGACAGCCATTGTTTCTGCTGTAGTTGGAGTTAGGTATGGGTCAAAGTCTTTGATAAGTAAAGAACCACCCTTCCCTATTAAATTATGTTAGGCCTGTGTTTCACTTATTTATCAAAGACTTTGACCCATACCTAACCCTGACTACAGCAAAGAAAATTGGCTGCCATTGTTTTCCCACATGACTCACATATCGGCCTTTATGACCTAATTCTTCCTAAAATAGTTGGTGAGGCTTTCAAGAGTGATTCGGGAAGATAACTGGTCCTTTACAGTGGACCTTGAACATGTTGATACATATTCAAACTGAAAATTTCCTTTTTGCCGCTTTTTCTTCAAAAAAAGTATTTAATATTCATGAGTAAGAAATTATAGGCCTATACTTTGAGGTGGCTACTGGTGAATGGTAGTTGTCCAGTATGATTATTTTAATGGCTCTGTTTTGAAGATAAAGATATGTTTTCACAATAGGACATCATCTTCATGGGTGGGATATTTTTATTGCCTCAGCACGGGTCACTGCCCTACGGTCTCCATTACTTATCCAGTTCCCCAGAGGCATACAGATGTTAAGTTGGTAAAAAATCACAATTTGGACAACTTTGTTTCATTTTCTTTTCTTTGATGATTCTGTTAAATTTGTGTATTTTATAAATGGCAGGAGTATGAGACGTACATTTTTGGTAATTTTTATACGCCAAGGTGAAATTTATTATTATGTTAGTAAGATTTACCATTTAGCAATTTGATGATCACATTAAAAACTTTGATGAACCATTTATATAGTGGGAACATTGTTGACAGTTGTACTACATGTGTACATTTTTAAAAAGTCAGTTTTATCATTTATTCAAATAGATATATTTAATTTGCAAGGACAATTTTTAGAAAAATGAATTTTACCTTAGCAAATATCATTTTCCATAGATTTTCTAACATTTACAGGGTCTATATATGTGCCTGAAAAATAGCATAATTTTTCAGATTCTTTCCAATATATTATACTTTGGATATTATGATTTAAGCATTTATGTCTACACAATTTTTAAGTCCTCTTTTTGGAAAGTAAGATTTCAATTGCCTTATAAAAAATGAAAAGGAAATTTGAGATTGCTCCTTATTTCCCTACATTGGTGCCTGGACAGTTAAGCACTTTAAATATAAGAAGTTGAAAAAAAAAAATTCTAGGGAACCTCTGGATGAATAACAGAGCTGTCAAATCATTTTGAATAAAAATGTATAAATTAAGACATCCTCAGACCATCAGGCTATATGTTATATTGTATGAATTCATAGGGAAATAATATGCTGAAAGGCTATGCATTTAGAGTGTTTTGATAGTTTCCATAGCAACCAGACATTCCAACATGGAATGTGGACAAATATATACAAGCTTAATGAATAGTACTGTCTGGCTCTAATACCCATAAATGTTCATATTTTCTTGTAATCACATTCATATTGACATTAGTATTGACGTTTGTGTATGCAAAGCCATGCTCACTGACAAATATACAGTATCCTGAATGGAATTGGTTGATTTTTTAACCTAGAAAACATAGTGTACATCATCTAAAATGGCATAATTCCATGTACATGTAGGTACAATTTGTCATGTACTGCCCACAAATAAATGATATAATAACCATATGTAGTACAATGTACATGGAGATTGGGGAATGTATGTTAAATTGTGTGAAAATTGTTGGCTGTTTTTATAACATAATGATGTTTATTGGCCTAAATATATATTCATAGTATTTATGAAAGTGACTTAAGTGAATGGTATTTTTGGTCTGTGTAATTGAATATCATCAATTTATACTGAAATACTATGAATTTACCCTAAATAATATATGATGCTAATAAGTTGCATGAGGTGGCAACCACCTAATTTCCAGGTGGGGGGGGGGGGGCTTGGAGTTGTCCTTTGCCGGAAATTATTTATTTCAAGGTAATGGTACCAACGGCGGCAGTAATTATTTATTTCAAGCGTGCGAAGTCACCAAATATTCATTAAAAAATCAAGCAACAACTTGTTAAGAAATATCCCTAGCAGATATTATTTATTTCAAAACTCGCCAAAAAAAAAAAAAAAATTTCGCCAACACTGAGCGATATTTAAATTATTTATTTAAAAAAACAACTACCTAAAGCTCCCTCCCTGGAATCCTGGATATTTAATGGTCTTCCCCTTTAGAAGTAGGCCTATTGTTAGCGCACTGCTAAATTTAAGTATTATATATGTTTGGCATATGTTAATATTTCACCCCCTATTGATTAATGATAATGGCATCTCTAACATAAATTTTGCTTGTACAATCCACCCTCATGCTTATGGGTGTATAATGAAACATGGTTGAGTAGGTGTGAATAGACAGCTATGTATAAAAGAGGCTTTTCAGTCATTTGAATCACTCAGTCCAAGAGTTTGCAAAGAGTGTTTAGATATGAGTGTTTAGACAAGTTGTAAGATTCCTTGGAGTTAAGACCTCTTAGAGATTTCTTTGAATGTGTGAAATCTCTGGAATATTGGTGTCAAGCCAGGTGAGGTATTTCGTATTGCAACTTATACTCGCTATTTGTATAACATGTTAAGTCTTGTTAAATATTTATGCACTGTAGCTGTATTGGGTTTGGAATGTTAAAGTTATAAATGGCGAATACAGTGTGAAATAATAATTGATGAAAAATTGCTTAAAACTTTTAACATAGAAATGGTCGACTTATGCAATCTGTTTCATGATGTGCTTCGTGATACTTCATTTGTTTCATATGATATATTTCAAGGTATCATTCATGATATGCTTCATGATGTGTGTCATGATATGCCTCATGATATGCTTCATGGTATGTCTCATGATATGTTTCGTGATGTGCTTCATGATACGCTTCATGATATGCTTCATGATATGCTTCATATGCTTCATATGCTTCATATGCTTCATATGCTTCATATGCTTCATATGCTTCATATGCTTTATGATATGCTTCATGTTATACCTCATTATATTCGCGTAGTGAAACTTAGCACAAGAAAGGTTTCAAAAATCTGTGCAATGATATGGTCTCAACATCAATGGTCGACAGCAGGAAATTAGGTCAAGTGGGACCAGCTTCTCATCAATGATTTAGTTTCTAATTTAACAAAACATGACATATTCATATTCAAAAGTGTCTTAAAAATTCAATTTTCTCCATTAATATTCCCTGTTTCTATTATTTTTATGGAATAGTTCATTATAAGCCTTGACATGCTAAATTAAATTATTTTAAAACATGTGATTCATTTCATTTCAAAACAGCCAACAAGAAAACATAACAAAATTAAGGTTACATAATCTTTGTCAATTGATGATTATGTAACAGTGAGCAATTAATCTACATGCAGATCATGTTATTGTTTTTGTTATCACTATTATGTAATATCAACAATCTAGCATAGACTTTAATTTGGCAGCTTTCAGTGTAGTCTTCCTTTTTACTATTTAGCTGATTATCTATCAATTCTATTCATTCTTAATCGTATTTATTTGCTATCCTATCTATCTATCTATCTATCTATCTATCTATCTATCTATCTATCTATCTATCTATCTATCTATCTATCTATCTATCTATATATATATATTCTATTTTTGATCTATTTTATTTTTCTTATAGTTTCTAGTCTAAATTTCTCTCTATTTTTCTATATATCCGTCTTTCAATTTCTTTGAAACAGTAACATAACTGCCTTTCATACATTGAATATGAAATAAATTTAATGAAAGTTTGAAAGTTATGGTAAAACCATAAGTGCTAAAAAAACTTTTTAAGAGCTGCGCGAATTTCATGGCTGTGCCATTTACATATTATACTTAATTATGCTTTATGTGATGTATTTCATGAAATGCTTCATGATATGCTTCATGATGTGCATCATGATATGATTTATAATTTGCTTCATGGTATGCTTCTTGATATGTGTCATGATATGTTTTGTGTTTTGCTTCATGATATGCTTCATGATGTGCATCATGATATGCTTCATGATAATATTATTTGTCATGATACGCTTCATGATGTGCTTCATGATATGTTTGGCATTCTTAATGTTGTAAATGATGGATGGATGATTGGAGCTGTTTGTCCTGTATTTATGTAGTTGGTAGGCTAATTATGACAGGAGGGGGGCACAACTCGAGCAAATGGATGACTGCAAATGCTGTAAAAAGTCCAGGTGTATTATCAACTGAGCCCACATTTCTTCTTCTCTGCAAAATGAATTGTCAGAACAGCTGTCTTTATTTTTTGGCAGAGTTGGTGTGAAGGCCATTTCAGTGATGTTTAAACTGGCAATGAGGAAACACTCCAGAGTGCAGCATGTGCAGTGGCACTTGAGATATGCTGGCTTAATCTGCTTTGCAATCTTATACTGAGTGCAAAAATGAAGGTTGAAGATGTTGTATGGGCACATTGCAGTGCATGTTTGGACGGACTCTACCACTTAATTACAGATCATTTCACCTTACAAATGTTGGATTTACATCCTTCATTTATAGCTTGACACCTACATAGCTCTACATGTACATTAGATGTGGCTTGGTATGCTCTTATGAGTTTTTGTAAAGATCACAGAAATTTACAATCTACTGAGTCTAGTCATTAAAGCTTTTGATTGGTCAATGATGTGATAGATGTTCCTCAGTGCATGAAGTTTGTCATTTATCTACTTCTCTGGAAAATGTTGGATGTAATCTATATGTATGATCAGGAGGGTAGAAAGTCTGTGTACAGGGCGGTCTTACAACTAAGGACGCATAACGCCCGGATCACTGTATTTATCTTCAATGTTGTATGGCCGAGGGTAAAAATTACAATTCTTTGACCATGCATTCTAGGATATGAGATAATCCCAATTATGTGCCTTTGCATGCTATTTTTGGATTAAGGCTAAAAACAGTTCTCCATGAGTCAGAGGGAGGTCCAAAAATTGTCAGACAAAAACATTGAAATGTTATGGCGTTTTGAAGCGGTTTCCTGCATTTTCAGTAATATTTATTGTGGTTAATTTTGGTCCTGTCTTTTTTGTGTGGTGTGTTATTTTTGCATTTTTTATGTTATTTAGCGACATTTGACAGTGTCAGTCATGTTGATGCATTTTAAAAATGTCATGTGGATTTTTGGATAAGTCATGAATTTGTATTAGGCTAAGGGTTTTGGAGTTTGGTAGTAAATGAACCGACTCCAACTCCCGACTCCTTTGGCTTTTTGAAAGGCGACTCCGACTCCGACTCCTAAATTCTGATTCCGCCTCTGACTCCCAACTCCGCTTATCGACATTATTTCACACAAATATTACATGATCAACATTGGGCAAAAAGTACTTCTAGAAATTTTCCACTGGCTTTTGTACTTGCATATCGGTTCAGGTAATTAAGAACTTCCCGTAGGGAAGTTCTTATTGATATTGTACGTATTCTTATTATTATAATCCCCCGCCGCGAGCGGGGGATTATATTGATATTGTTCGTTTTATTATTATTCTTATTATTCTTATTATTCTTATTATAATCCCCCGCCGCGAGCGGGGGATTATATTGATATTGTTCGTTTTATTATTATTATTCTTATTCTTATTATTATTATTCAGCTCAGGAAAACTGCGATTACTTCAAAACTATTAGAGATATTGGTTTACAAGTGAAGGGTAATATGCAACTCCATTGCGCGCTACTGCTTACGAAATTTCATGATCAAATTTCATGACACTTATGAGTTATGAGCAAAATATAAAAAAAATTTCCGGCGCAGGTTTCGGAGAAACTACGCATAACTGGGACCTGCTGATTTTTTCTAAGATACCTTGACAAAGTCTCCAGTGCAGAAAGGCGTCTCGTGGAGATTTCATGAATACATTTCAAGATATGATTTTTTGAAAATTGGACATCCCGAAAATTGACTGAAATTTTTCTGAAAAACAGGGAAGGAATGCTTTTAGAAAGCTGAAAATGGATATACTTACAGACCTACTCTAGTGTACCAACTTCACAAAGTTACGGACCGCTCGGACAAACGGTCTCGGAGCTCTGGACGCACAAAAAACTCAAACTTCAAGTGGCCATATCTCGGTCCCTATCGCAGCTACAGACTAGTTTCACATATCACAAGAAAGGTCTGTTTCTCAGCTTTCCAATGATGTATAGCATTATAGTGTCAGACGCGCGGCGTAGAATCGGGTCAGACATTGAAAATTTTATGTCATTTTTTGGGCCTATCAAAACGTTTTCCCTCAAAAAGTGCATGAAGAACTTCATGGATGTTCATCAATAATTTATGCGGGCTACCCAGGTTGGGCCTCCATATTGTGCCAAAAGGAAATTTGCCTAAATCAAATACTTTTTCCTAGAGAATTTTTGTAATTTCAAAATTGAAACGTAAATTGCTCTGTTTATAATCGTTCAAATGTCATGAAATTAACACCAAAAAATGTGTTAAATTACGCCCTCTAGCAAGCTACAGGGATATCTTCCTCTTACCTTTAACCAATTTTACATATAACATTTTATATATTCAATTATAACTCATTCATTATTTATCAAAATCAATTAAAACTGATTTGTCATGTTCCTAATTTTTTGTTCTATTTTTGCATGTAAGCACAGCTCTATAACTTGCATGGTTTGTCTACAATAACCCATTAGGGTTAGGGTTTCACCTACCGTTAACTGCAAATGTATTGCTTTGAGGGTGGTACCGCTGGGCACCAAACACAGGTCTCCATGCCAAGCGATGTCTGATTTCAATATATGAGCCTCTTCAAGAATTCATCATGAAGGCCATGAACTGGTTGAAGGGAGTAAGCAGGGCAAGGGAGACAGAGGGGGCGCGGGGGATTATCCGATATTGCCGTACGGCAATATCAGTTATACTAGTTATTCTTATTATTCTTATTATTATTCAGCTCAGGAAAACTGCGATTACTTCAAAACTATTAGAGATATTGGTTTACAAGTGGAGGGTAATGTGTGACTCCATTGCGCGCTACTCTACACGAAATTTCATGATCAAATTTCATGATGCTTATGAGTTATGAGCAAAATATAAAAAAAATTTCCGGCGCAGGTTTCTGAGAACCTACGCATAACTGGGACCTGTTGATTTTTTCTAAGATACCTTGACAAAGTCTCCAGTGCAGAAAGGCGTCTCGTGGAGATTTCATGAATACATTTCAAGATATGATTTTTTGAAAATTGGACATCCCGAAAATTGACTGAAATTTTTTTGAAAAACAGGGAAGGAATGCTCGTAGAAAGCTGAAAGTAGGTACACTTACAGACCTACCCTAGTGTACTAACTTCACAAAGTTACGGACCGCTCGGACAAACGGTCTCGGAGCTACGGACACACAAAAACTCAAACTTCAAGTGGCCATATCTCGGTCCCTATCGCAGCTACAGACTAGTTTCACATATCACAAGAAAGGTCTGTTTGTCAGCTTTCCAATGATGTATAGCATTATAGTGTCAGACGCGCGGCGTAGAATCGCGTCAGACATTGAAAATTTTATGTCATTTTTTGGGCCTATCAAAACGTTTTCCCTCAAAAAGTGTATGAAGAACTTCATGGATGTTCATCAATAATTTATGCGGGCTACCCAGGTTGGGCCTCCATATTGTGCCAAAAAGAAATTTGCCTACATCAAATACTTTTTCCTAGAGAATTTTTTTAATTTCAAAATTGAAACGTAAATTGCTCTGGTTATAATCGTTCAAATGTCATGAAATTAACACCAAAAAATGTGTTAAATTATGCCCTCTAGCAAGCTACAGGGATATCTTCCTCTTACCTTTAACCAATTTTACATATTACATTTTATATATTCAATTATAACTCATTAATTATTTATCAGAATCAATTAAAACTGATTTGTCATGTTCCTAATTTTTTGCTCTATTTTTGCATGTAAGCACAGCTCCATAACTTGCATGGTTTGTCTACAATAACCCATTAGGGTTAGGGTTTCACCTACCATTCACTGCAAATGTATTGCTTTGAGGGTGGTACCGCTGGGCACCAAACTGAGGTCTCTATGCCAAGCGATGTCTGATTTCAATATATGAGCCTCTTCAAGAATTCATCATGAAGGCCATGAACTGGTTGAAGGGAGTAAGCAGGGCAAGGGAGACAAGGGGGGCGCGGGGGATTATCCGATATTGCCGTACGGCAATATCAGTTATACTAGTTATTATTATTATTATTATTTATTATTCTTCTTTTTTTTCTTCCCACTTTTGGTCATTCTTTAAATGTTGAATAAATCATAACCTGTAAAAGATATCTTCATGAAACTTTAACTGCATAATGACACCATAAAAGTCCTTCAATGCTTGGAATTACGCATGGGAATTCCTCGCGACATTGGAATTACAGGCAATATTCACAAAAACTTTTCGGCTCCAGTTTTGGGAAAACTATCAGTCAGAATTTCATGAAATTTTTTCCTGTTAATGTCTAATGGAATATGCAGTGCAGAAAGGAGCCTAGTGGCAAATGGGTTAATAGTTATGGAGAAAAAAAAGTTCAAAATTCGAGCAAACCGGAATTTCGAGGGGTGATGTCATGAAAAACCATGATTGGAATGTCAGATTTTCATGTCCTTAGAGGAATTGTTAGTACTACCAGGGTATAGTGTCTATGCAAAAGTATGGCATCCCAGGTCCAATACTTTTGGTGCCACAGGGCCTCAAAAGTCGAACATTTGAGCGGCCGTATCTCCCTTAATATTGATCCTAGAAACAAATTAGGGACATTTTTGGAAAGCTCAGAATGTCAGCTTTCCAATGGTGTATAGCAATATCCTGTGCGACGTCCGGTTCAGAATCGCGGTGGACATTGAAAATTTTATGTCACTTTTTCGGCCGATCAAAAAGTTTTTTGTAAAAAAGTATATGAAAAACTACATGGATGTTCATGAATAATTTATGTAGGATACCCAGAATGGGCTTCCATATTGAACCAAAAGGAAATTTGCATACATCAAATAGTTTTTCCTAGAGAATTTTTTTAATTTAAAAATTGAAACGTAAATTCCTCTGGTTCTAATTGTTCAAATCTCATGAAATTAACACCAAAAAATGCATAAAATTATGCCCTCTAGTGTGCTATAAGGATATCTGCCTCTTACCTTTATCTAATTTTACATCTAACATTTTATAAATTCAATTATAACTCATTAATTATTTATCAAACTCAATCAAAACTGGTTTGACACATTCCTAATTTTTTCCTCTATTTTTCCATGTAACCTTATCTCGATAACTCTGATGGTTTGTCTACAACAAGCCATTAGGGTTAGGGTTTCACCTACCATTCACCTGAGTGTATTGCTTTGAGGGTGGTACCGCTGGCCAACACACACTGGTCTCAATGCCAAGCGGTGTGTCTTTTCTATATATGTCACTGTATACTACATGGCCTATAGCAAGCAAATTGTCTAGTGACAGCAACACTTACCTTTTTGCAAATGAAACAGCTTCAGCCCGGAAGGCAAGGGAATGGAAGGGGAAGGAAGGCATGATAAGGGTAGGAATTGGAAGGGAAGGGATTGGGAAGGAAGGGAAGTTCTTCCTTTAAATTGCTGTGCAATTTAGTATACTAGTTATAATCCCCCGCCGCTTGCGGGGGATTATATTGATATTGTTCGTTTTATTATTATTATAATCCCCCGCTCGCGCAGCGGCGGGGGATTATATTGATATTCTTCGTTTTACTATTATTATGAATTCCCCGTAGGGGAATTCATCTTGTTATTGCTACTTTTTTTATTATTATTATTATTCTTGGGCCTTTTAAAAGATTTTTAAATGCCTATTATGAGAAAAGTAATGCAGATACAAGAAAAAGGATATAACAGTCATATATGTTGGTGTGATCCCTATTTTTAGAGGCAATTTCACAGCGGAATTACCTTTCAGTCTTGCGTAATTTCAAAAACTAATTTTTACATTGTGTAAACGGTTTCTCAGAAACTATGACAGATAATGACATGAAACTTTTTTTCAATATATTTTAGACAGTTATCCATTTCTGAAAGGAGCCTAAAGTTATTCCGTTAAAAAAATTTCAAGTTATAATTTTTTGAAACAACGGAATTCCGAAAAATGACATTCCAACCTCCAGAAAACAAGGAAGGAATGCTCAGATTAAGCTGAATTTATATGTGCATACAGCCCTACCCTAGTCTAACATTATCACAAAATTTTGTTGTCATAGCGTAAACGGTATCGGCGCTATGGCCGCACAAAAACGGAATTTTCAATCGCCGATATCTCGCTTACTATTGGAGCTACAGAAAAATTAAAAATATTATCAGAAAGTTCAGATTCTCTTCTTTCAGATGGTGTATATAACTTTACTGTAGCAGTGTCAGTATAGAATCGCGTCAGACATTGAAATTTTTTTGTCACTTTTTGGCCCTCCCAAACCCTATTTTGCCCAAAATAACTATGAAGATCTTCATGGATGTTCATGTAGAATTTTTTTGTGGTACCCATTGTACGCCTGCATAATCGCTCCAAAGGAAATTATTCTACTTGCAATACTTTTTGCTTGAGAATTTTTTTTAATTTCAAAATTAAAATGTAGATTGCTCAGCTTCTACTGAATCAAATTTCATGAAATTAACACCAAAAAATGCGTAAAATTGTAGCCTTGTATGTGCTCCAAGGGCATAAACCTCTTGCTGATAGCCAATTTTACATAAGCAATTTCATATATTCAATTATAACTCATTAATTATTCATTAAAATCAATTAAAACTCATTTGACATATTGCTAATTTTTTGCCCTATTTTTCCATGTAAGCAAAACTTCCTACCATGAATTTTACAATCCAATAAAAACTCTTCCAATTATGTATCAAATCACTTAATATTGATATGATATGTTGCTTATTTGTTGCCCTATTGTTTGCAAATAAGCTCATATTTTTTCCATTAAATTTATAATTGAATTATAACTTATGAAATACTGCTGCAAATCACTTGAAACTAATTTGACATGTTGCTCATTGCTTGCCCTCTGTGTGTATGTAAGCACATCTTCCTAACTCTTATGGTTTGTCCATAACAAATCATTTGGGTTAGGGTTTCATCAAAGTTAGAGTTACGCTTCACTCCAATTGTATTGCTTTTAGGGTGGTATCACCTGCACGCTAAGCACTATATGAATCTGTCCAACTCTACACTTCCATGGACTACATAGCGTCCAAAAGAGGCCTGGGCATGGAATACAGAGGAGGGCATGGAATGGAAGGGAATGCAAGAGGGTTCAGTGCAAAGCAAGGGAATGGAAGGGAAGGAAAGGAAAGGAAGGAGGGGTAAAGGGGGAGGGAATACGGGGGAGGGGAATTCATATCTTAAAATTGCTGTGCAATTTTAATTATTCTCTAGTTATTATTATTATTATTATTCTTATTATTATTCAGCTCAGGAAAACTGCGATTACTTCAAAACTATTACAGATACTACATTACAAGTCAAGGGTAGTATGCGACTTTGTTGCGCGCTACTTTACCCGAAATTTCATGATAAAATTTCATGAAACTTATGAGTTATGAGGAAAATATGAAAAAAACTTCCGGCGCAGGTTTCTGAGAACCTACGCATAACTGAGACCTGTTGATTTTTTCTAAGATACCTTGACTAAGTCTCAAGGTCTGAAAGGCGTCCTGTGGAGATTTCATGAATACATTTTAAGATATGATTTTTTGAAAATTGGACGTCCCGAAAATTGACTGAAATTTTTTTGAAAAACAGGGAAGGAATGATCGTAGAAAGCTGAACATGGGCGTGCTTACAGACCTAGCCCAGTGTACCAACTTCACAAAATTACGGATCCCTCGAACAAACGGTCTGTGCGCTACGGACGTCCAAAAATGCAATTTTCAAGTGGCCATATCTTGGTCCCTATTGAACCTACAACAAAGTGTGACATATCACAAGAAAGGTCTGTTTCTCAGCTTTCCAATGGTGTATAGCATAATAGTGTCAGATGCGCGGCGTAGAATCGCGTCATACATTGAAAATTTTATGTCATTTTTTGAGCCTATCAAAACGTTTTTCCTCAAAAAATGTATGAAGAACTTCATGGATGTTCATCAATAATTTATGCAGGCTACCCAGGTTGGGCCTCCATAATGTGCCAAAAGGAAATTTGCCTACATCAAATACTTTTCCTAGAGAATTTTTTTAATTTCAAAATTGAAACGTAAATTGCTCTGGTTATAATCGTTCAAATCTCATGAAATTAACACCAAAAAATGTGCTAAATTACGCCCTCTAGTGTGCTACAGGGATATCTTCCTCTTACCTTTAACCAATTTTACATATAACATTTTATATATTCAATTATAACTCATTCATTATTTATCATAATGAATTAAAACTGATTTGACATGTTCCTAATTTTTTGCTCTATTTTTCCATGTAAGCACAGCTCCATAACTTGCATGGTTTGTCTACAATAACCCATTAGGGTTAGGGTTTCACCTACCATTCACTGCAAATGTATTGCTTTGAGGGTGGTACCGCTGGCCACAACACAGGTCTCCATGCCAAGCGATGTTTTATTTCAATATATGAGCCTCTTCAAGAATTCATCATGAAGGCCATGAACTGGTTGAAGGGAGTAAGCAGGGCAAGGGAGACAGGGGGGCGCGGGGGATTATCCGATATTGCCGTACGGCAATATCAGTTATACTAGTTATTAAGAACTTCCCGTAGGGAAGTTCTTATTGATATTGTACGTATTTGTTATTATTCTTATTCTTATTATTTTTCTGCCGCGTTTTCGGCATTTCTTAAATGTTGCTTAAATCATAGACATGGAAAGATATCATTATAATAATCTAAGATTTATATGTACCAGGTAAATTCGCTTCCTTGGCAAAAATTCCGCATCGGAATTACGTTTTGCACAGGAATTACAGCCGTTTTTCACAAAAAATTTCTTGCAACGTTTCAGAAGAAAGTCTTGAATTTTTTGCCATGAAATTTTTTGTGTGCATTCATTAAGGACTTATGCAGTGCAGAAAGGAGCCTAGTTGTAAACGGCTTGGTAGGTCTTGAGATAAAAAAGTTCGAAATCAAGGCAAAACGAAATTTCCAGGGGTCATGTCATGAAAAACCATGATGCAATTATCAGATTTTCATGATCTTCAGGGAATTAGTAGTACTACTTGAGTACACTGTCTATGCAAAAGTATGGGACCCCAGGTCCAATACTTTGTGTGCCACAAGGCCTCAAAAGTGCAACTTTTGAAGGGCTGTAACTCCCTTAATATTTAACCAAGAAGAAAAAGAAAACCATTTTTGGAAAGCTTAGAATGTCAGCTTTCCAATGATATGTAGCATTATTCCCTTGGGCGCCCAGGAGAAAATTTCGCTTAACAGTGAAAATTTCATGTCACTTTTCGGGTCAAGAAAAACACGTTATGCTACAAAAACCTATGAAGATCTTGATGGATGTTCATGAATATTTTTTCTGTAATGCCCAGCCTAGACCCCTATAATGTGGCCAAAGAAAATTTACCTACATCAAATACTTTTTCCTAGAGAATTTTTTTAAATTTCAAAATTCAAGTGCAAATAACTTGTTTCGTAATGACTCAAATTTCACGAAAAAAATGTTAAAGGATGTGTAAAATAATGGAATTCATTTCATTTAATGTAACTATGTATCTCAGAGCAAAAGCGAATTTTACATGAATTTTTTTGTGTTCTCAATTATAACTCATTAAGCATTCATTAAAATCAATTAAAACTAATTTGACTTATTGCTTATTTTATGCTCTATTTTTCCATGTAAGCAAATGTTCCTACCATGAATTTTTTTATCCTATTTAAACTCTTCAAATAATAATTCAAATGACTTAAAATTGATATGATATGTTGCTTATTGGTTGCCCTATTGTTTGCAAATAACCTCATATTTTTTCCATTAAATTTATAATTAAATTATAACTTGTGAAATACTGCTGCAAATCACTTAAAACTAATTTGACATGTTGCTGACTGCTTGCCCTCTGTGTGTATGTAAGCACATCTTCCTAGCTCTTATGGTTTGTCCATAACAAATCATTAGGGTTAGGGTTTCATCAAAGTATTGCTTTCAGGGTGGTACCATCGCCCACAAAAGGCCTGGCTCCATGCCAAGCGATATATGAGTATGTGTGCCTGTTTTCACAGTTCCATGGACTATTGCTGGGAAGGTCAATGCAGCAGTGATGTTTCGCTCCAGGACAACCTAAACACACTATTAAGCAATGGAAAGGAAAGGAATGCAAGGAACAAGAATAGCAGGGCAGGGAAGGGATTGGAAGGAAGGGAAGGGATAGGAAGGGAAGGGAAGTTCTTCCTTTAAATTGCAGTGCAATTTAGTATACTAGTTATTATTATTATGAATTCCCCGTAGGGGAATTCATCTTACTTTTGTTATTTTTGTTATTAAGAACTTCCCGTAGGGAAGTTCTTATTGATATTGTACGTCTTTATTATTATTATTATTCTTATTATTCTTTTTCTTCCGCCGCATTTTGGTCATTCCTTAAATGTTAAATAACTCCTGACCAAATTACTATTTCCACATAAAGAGGGAATAACTATTTTGACAGTGTAAAATTCCTTCTGTGCTGGGAATTACGCATCGGAATTCCGTTTGACATAGGAATTACAGGCAATCTTGACAAAAAATTTCTGCTTCTGGTTTTGGGAAAACTGTCAGTCAGAATTACATGAAATTTTTTCCTGTTGATCTGTAAGGGAATATGCAGTGCGGAAAGGAGCCTAGTGGTATTAGGATGAATAGTTATGGAGAAAAAAAAGTTCAAAATTCGAGCAAACCGGAATTTCGAGGTGTGATGTCATGAAAAACCATGATTGGAATGTCAGATTTTTATGTCCTTACAGGAATTGTGAGTACTACCAGGGTATAGTGTCTACGCAAAAGTATGGCATCCCAGGTCCAATACTTTTGGTGCCACAGGGCCTCAAAAGTTGAACATTTGAGCGGCTGTATCTCCCTTAATATTGGTCCTAGAAACAAACCAGGGACATTTTTGGAAAGCTCAGAATGTCAGCTTTTCAATGGTGTATAGCAATATCCTGTGCGACGTCCGGTTTAGAATCGCGGTGGACATTGAAAATTTTATGTCACTTTTTGGGCCGAACAAAAAGTTTTTTGTAAAAAAGTGTATGAAAAACTACATGGATGTTCATGAATAATTTATGTAGGCTACCCAGGTTGGGCCTCCATATTGAACCAAAAGGAAATTTGCATACATCAAATAGTTTTTCCTAGAGAATTTTTTTAATATCAAAATTGAAACGTAAATTGCTCTGGTTCTAATTGTTCAAATCTCATGAAATTAACGCCAAAAAATGCATAAAATTATGCCCTCTAGTGTGCCACAAGGATATCTTCCTTTTACCTTTAACCAATTTTACATCTAGCATTTTATATATTCAATTATAACTTGTTAATTATTCATTGGAATCAATTAAAACTGATTTGACACATTCCTAATTTTATGCTCTATTTTTGCATGTAAGCACAGCTCCATAACTCTGATGGTTTGTCCACAACAAGCCATTAGGGTTAGGGTTTTACCTACCATTCACCCAAATGTATTGCTTTGAGGGTGGTACCGCTGGCCCCCACACACTGGTCTCCATGCCCAGCGATGTGTCCTTTCAATATATGTGACTGTATTGCAAGCAAATGTCTAGTGATAGCAACACTTACCTTTTTGCAAATGAAACAGCTTCAGCATGGAAGGCAACGGAATGGAAGGGGAAGGAAGGCATGTGAAGGGTAGGAATTGTAAAGGAAGGGATTGGGAAGGAAGGGAAGTTCTTCCTTTAAATTGCTGTGCAATTTAGTATACTAGTTATTATTATTATTTTTCTACGGATTTTCAAATTTTCAATGTTGAATAAATCATAACCTGCCTCAGATATCTGAAATTAAGCAGTCACAACATAAAAACCCCATGAAACACTTTATGTTTCTGGAATTACACAGCGGAATTCCCAACGACATTGGAATTACAGGCAATTTGCATAAAAAAAGTTTCTTCGTCGAATTGAGAAAACCAGCGGTTGGTTTGCCATGAAAATTTTTTTACATATTGTCCAAAGAAGTGCGCAGTGCGGAAAGGAGTCTAATGGAATTCCGTTGGGTAAATTCCAGGTTATGATTTTTTTGGAAAAACGGAATTCCGAAAAATGACATTCCAACCTTCAGAAAACAAGGAAGGAATGCTCAGATTAAGCTGAATTTATATGTGTATACAGCCCTACCCTAGTCTAACAATCTGACCGAATTTTGTTATCCCATGCCTACTACTTTTTGTGCCACAGGGCCGCAAAAGTTGATTTTTTGCAGGCCCGTATCTCCCTTAATATTAATCCTACAATAGGAAAATTGACATTTCTGAAAACCTGAGAATGTCAGCTTTCCAATGGTGTATAGCAATATCCGCTACGACGTACGGTATAGAATCGCGTCAGACATTGAAAATTTTATGTCACTTTTTGGCCCTCCCAAACCCTATTTTGCCCAAAAAAACTATGAAGCTCTTCATGGATGTTCATGTCGATTTTTTATGTGGTACCTATTATGTATCTGCATAATGTGTCCAAAGGAATTTCTTCTACTTGCAGTACTTTTTCCTGGAGAATATTTTTAATTTCAAAATTCAAATGTAGATTGCTCAGCTTCTACTCATTGCAATTTCATGAAATTAACACCAAAAAATGCATAAAATCATAGCCTTTTATGTGCTCCAAGGGCATTTACCTATTGCTTATAGCCAATTTTACATGAGCAATTTCACATATTCAATTATAACTCATTAATTAGTCATTAAAATCAATTAAAACTCATTTGACATATTACTAATTTTTTGCTCTATTTTTCCATGTAAGCACATCTCCCTACCATCACTTTTATCATCCAATTAAAAGTCTTCCAATAATGTTTCAAATCACTTAAAATTTATATGATATGTTGCTCATTTGTTGCCCTATTGTTTGCAAATAAGCACATATTTTTTCCATTAACTTTATAATTAAATTAGAACTTGTTAAATACTGATGCAAATCACTTAAAACTAATTTGGCATGTTGCTGACTGCTTGCCCTCTGTATGTATGTAAGCACATCTTCCTAGCTCTTATGGTTTGTCCGTAACAAATCATTAGGGTTAGGGTTTCGTCAAATTTAGCATTACGGTTAAGTCAAATTGTATTGCTTTGAGGGTGGTATCATTCGTCACAACACACCTGGCTACAGTGTACATGCTAAGCTTTTTATGAATCAGTATGGGCAAATCTACACATTCATTGACCAGATAGCGACCAAAATAGGCCTTGGAATGGAATGGCAAGCGAGGGAATGGAAGAGGAGGAAATGGAAGAGGACAGAGTGCAAAGGAAGGGCATTGAAGGGTAATGGAATGGAAGGCAAGGAAAGGGAGGGTATAAAGGGAGGGAATACGGGGGAGGGGAATTCATATCTTAAAATTGCTGTGCAATTTTAATTATTCTCTAGTTCTTATTAAGAATTTACCTATGGTAAATTCTATTTGTTTTTGCTATTATTATTATTCTTATTATTATTCTTATTCTTCTTTTTTTTTCAAAATGGTCCTATGGCGATGAAAGTTGGTCAGAAGGTGAATCAGTCATTCAGTATGGCGAAAGTGGGTCATTTGATGTCATTTTCACAGTTGTCTTTTTCACAGAGGCGTTCGAAGTCAAAAATTTGTAAACTTTAAGGTTGAATAACTGAAAAAGTATTTGAGATCATGAGTCAAGAGTCAAAATCATGTGATAAAAAGTTGTTGTCTACATATTGGTACAAGTGATATGAGAGTTGGTCCAACGGGTAAAGGGCTAGAGCAGAATGAGCAGTTTTTGGTGTGTCACAGAGATCTCAAGTTACGTAATAGATGGAATCATGGTGATTGTGGCAAAAGTTGGCCAGTATCTGGGGCCAGTGCATTGTGCAATATGGCTTGGATTTGTAGACTACTTTTTGAATTATGGCAATTTTTCAAAATCGAGGGTTCAAAATTTAGGTGGAATTGTAAAATCTCCTTGAAGCAGTAGTCTGAGGTGATCAAAATGTATAATGAACTACCCTTAACTTTACCCAAAAAGACTATTTTGACCAAAAAATTGGACAAAAAGATGATATTTGAAGGTGATATGAGCCATTAAAGTTTAAAAAGTACAATTTTCCAAAAATTCTGAAAATTATGTTCTTTTCAACCAATCAAATGAAAAGTCTGGTGTCTACTACTCAAAAACATGGTTATCAAAAGCCCCCTATTACAATTGTCTCATATCCTCAACTTTATTTGTAAAAAATTGTGAAAAATGGTACTTCGCAACTTACATGACATTTTGCATAAATCATTTAATTTGAGTGGGAAATATCACTTCTACAGCTTTCTGCAAATTAAATGACCCCCTAATACCACATACTGCAAACACATGAGCACATTAATTTTCACCTGTGACAATTTCCGCAAGGTCAAATTGGAGGTCAAAGGTGAAGGGAAAATTGATCATTTTGGAAGATGATTTTTTTTACTAGGAAGGAATATTTCAATTTTCTTGATTTTAAGGGCAGATGTAGACCAAATACTTCTGGTAATTTGCAGCAAATGACATGTCTGTAGCTACATCCATCTCTGAGCAGTGAGGGTCAAAAGGTCAAAAAAATGACAAAATGGTCAGCAAAAAATTCATTTTCACATGATGCAGGTGTGACAGGTTCACACTGTAAGACGTTGTGGCCGCATAAATTAGCATACATTAGCCATATATGGAGTGCTCCTCTGGCCAGTTCAGGTGAGTGCTGGTTACAAGGGCAGGCCTACTGATTGGAACAATAGTCTGCTGTCATGCTGTTTGGAGTCAGGCCTCTGAGTCAGGCCTCGGAGTAAGGACTGTCAGTCAGGACTGTCAGTCAGGCCTCGGAGTAAGGACTGTCAGTCAGGACTGTCAGTCAGGACTGTCAGTCAGGACTGTCAGTCAGGACTGTCAGTCAGGACTGTCAGTCAGGACTGTCAGTCAGGACTGTCAGTCACGACTGTCAGTCACGACTGTCAGTCACGACTGTCAGTCACGACTGTCAGTCACGACTCAGTGTCAAGACTCAGTGTCAAGACTCAGTTTCACGCCTCAGAGACGGGACTCTGAGTCGGGACTCTTGAGTCGGGATTCTGAGTCGGGACACTGAGTCGGGACTCTGAGTCGGGACTCTGAGTCGGGACTCTGAGTCGGGATGCTGAGTCGGGACTCTGAGTCACGACTGTCAGTCACGACTGTCAGTCACGACTGTCAGTCACGACTGTCAGTTACGACTCAGAGTCGGGACTCAGAGTCGGGACTCAGAGTCGGGACTCAGAGTCGGGACTCAGAGTCGGGACTCTGAGTCGGGACTCTGAGTCGGGCCTCTGAGTCGGGACTCTGAGTCGGGCCTCTGAGTCGGGACTCTGAGTCGGGCCTCTGAGTCGGGCCTCTGAGTCGGGACTCTGAGTCGGGACTCTGAGTCAGGTCTCTGAGTCGGGACTCTGAGTCGGGACTCTGAGTCGGGACTCTGAGTCGGGCCTCTGAGTCACGACTGTCAGTCACGACTGTCAGTCACGACTGTCAGTCACGACTGTCAGTCACGACTGTCAGTCACGACTGTCAGTCACGACTCAGAGTCGGGACTCAGAGTCGGGACTCAGAGTCGGGACTCAGAGTCGGGACTCAAAGTCGGGACTCTGAGTCGGGACTCTGAGTCGGGATTCTGAGACGTGACTCTGAGACGGGACTCTGAGTCAGGACTCTGAGGCCGTGTTGAGTCGAGACAGGAGTCTGAGGAAGGATTTATTTAGCATCAGCAGTTGAAGTCACAAGTCTGAGCCAGGAGTCTGAGTCAGTCATCAGAGAAAATAATCTGCATCAGGAGTGAGAGTCAGTAGTCTGAATTGGAGATCTCATCAGGAAGCTGATCGGGATTCAGAGTTGGAGTCGGAGTCAGAGTCGCAGTCATGGTGAGGCAACAGAGTCAGCATGTGTTTGTCAGTCCGTCAGTTTCATCCATCTGTCCATTTGTCTGTCCATTTACAGGCAAAGTTTAGTTATAAGTAAAGGTAAATTCTTTGTAATTGTCCGTGATGACAATTACCGTGTTCTCTAGTTCTTATTAAGAATTTACCTATGGTAAATTCTATTTGTTTTTGTTAATATTATTATTCTTATTCTTATTCTTATTATTCTTATTCTCTCAAAGTGGTTTTACGTTGACAAAAGTTGGTCAAAAGGTTAGTCAGTTGTTGGGTATTACGTAATTGGGTCATTTGATGTCATTTTCACAGTTGTCTTTTTCACAGAGGCGTTCAAAGTCGAAAAATAGTAAACTTCAAAGGCTTATCAGTCAAAAACTATTTGAGATAATGAGACAAGAGTCAAAATCGTGTGATAAAAAGTTGTTGTCTACGTATTGGTACAAGTGATATGACAGTTGGTCCAACGGGTAAAGGGTTATGGTGGTATGAGCAGTTTTTGGTCTGTCACCGTTTTCTCCAGTTACATAATAGATAGGAATATGGTGATGGTGGCAACAGTTAGCCAGTATCTGGGACCAGTGCTGATTCAACAAATGGTTTGGATTGGTGCAATACTTTGTGAAATATGGCAATTTTTCAAAATCAAGGGTTCAAAATTCAGGTGGAATTGTAAAATCTCCATGAAGGAGTAGTCTGAGGTGATCAAAATGTATAGTGAACTACCCTTAACTTTACCCAAAAAGACTATATTGACCAAAATAGTGGACCAAAAGGCTATATTTGAAGGTGATTTGAGTCATTAAAGTTTAAAAAGTTGAATTTTGCAAAAAATCTGAAAATTATGTTATTTTCCACCAATCCTCTCAGAAGTCTGGTATCTACAAGTTAATAATATGGTTATCAAAAGCCCCCAATGAAGAATATTTTATGTCTTCAACTCAATTTGTAAAAAAATGTGAAAAATGGTACTCCTCGACACTCCTGATATTTACCATAAATGATTTTATTTGAGTGGGAAATATTAGTCCTACAGCTTTCTGTAAATTAAATGACCCCCCTAGATCACATACTGGCAACACATGAGCACATAAATTTTCACCTGTGACAATTTCCGCAGGGTCAAATTTGAGGTCAAAGATGAAATGAAAATTGATCGTTTTCACAAATGATTTTTTTTAACTAGCAAGGAAAGTTCCAATTTTTTTTATTTTCATTGACAAGCTTGACCAAATACTTGTGGTAAGTTGTGGCAAATGACAAGTCTGTAGGTACAGTCAACTCGAAGCAACAAAGGTCAAAAGGTCAGAAAAATGAAGAAATTGTCAGCCAAAAATTCATTTTCACATGATGCAGGTGAGACGGTTTCACACTCCAACGCAGGCTGGCCGCATATATTAGCATACATTAACCATATTTGGAAAGCTGTTCTGGCCGTTTCAGGTGACGGGGCCAGTGTATGCTACTGACTAAGTCTCAAATGACTGAGTGGAGTAGGGGACAGGAGTTATACTCAGGACCCTGAGCCAGGACCCTGAGTCAGGTCTCTGAGTCAGGTCCCTGAGTCAGGTCTGTGAGTCAGGTCTGTGAGTCAGGTCTGTGAGTCAGGACCCTGAGTCTGGACTCTGAGTCAGGACTCTGAGTCAGGACTCTGAGTCAGGACTCTGAGTCAGGACTCTGAGTCAGGACTCTGAGTCAGAACTCTGAGGCAGGACTCTGAGTCTCGACCATGACTAATGACAGAGTCAGGACTCTGGATCAGGAATTGGAGTCAGGACTCGGAGTCAGGCCTCGGAGTCAGGCCTCGGAATCAGGACTCGGAGTCATGATTCGGAGTAAGGAATCTGAGTCAGGTCTGTGAGTCAGGTCTGTGAGACCGGTCTGTGAGTCAAGTCCGTGAGTCAGGATCCTAGGTCAGGACTCGGAGTCAGGCCTCAGAGTCAGGCCTCAGAGTCAGACCTCTGAGTCAGGACCCTGAGTCAGACTCAGAGTCAGGACTCTGAGTCAGAACTTGGAATCAGTACTCTGAGTCAGGACTCTGAGGCAGGACTCTGAGTCAGGTTTGTGAGTCAGGTCTGTGAGTCAGGTCTGTGAGTCAGGTCTGTGAGTCAGGTCTGTGAGTCAGGTCCCTGAGTCAGGACCCTAGGTCAGGACTCTGAGTCAGGACTCAGAGTTAGGACTCTGAGTCTCGACTATGAGTCTCGACTATGAGTCTCGACTATGAGTCTCGACTATGAGTTTCGAGTATGAGTCTCGAGTATGAGTCTCGAGTATGAGCCTCGGGTATGAGTCAGGCCGCTGAGTCAGGACACGCTGAGTCAGGACACGCTGAGTCAGGACACGCTGAGTCAGGACACGCTGAGTCAGGACACGCTGAGTCAGGACTCGCTGAGTCAGGACTCTGAGTCAGGACTCTGAGTCAGGACTCTGAGTCTCGACTATGACTAATGACTATGAGTCTCAACTAAGAGCCAGGCAGCTGAGTCAGGACTCTGAGTCTGGACTCTGAGTCAGGACTCTGAGTCAGGACTCTGAGTCAGGACTCTGAGTCAGGACTCTGAGTCAGGACTCTGAGTCAGGACTCTGAGTCAGGACTCTGAGTCAGGACTCTGAGTCAGGACTCTGAGTCAGGACTCTGAGTCAGGACTCTGAGTCAGGACTCTGAGTCAGGACTCTGAGTCAGGACTCTGAGTCAGGACTCTGAGTCAGGACTCTGAGTCAGGACTCTGAGTCAGGACTCTGAGTCAGGACTCTAACCGTTGGTCCGGCCATTTGTCTGTCCATTTACAGGCAAACTTTAGTTGAAAGTCAAGGTAAATTCTTTGTAATTGTCCCTGATGACAATTACCGTCTTCTCTAGTTATTATTCTTATTCTTATTATTATTCAGCTCAGGAAAACTGAGATTACTTCAAAACGATTAGAGATATTGGTTTACAAGTGAAGTGTAATATGCAACTCCATTGCGCGCTACTGCTTACGAAATTTCATGATCAAATTTCATGACACTTATGAGTTATGATCAAAATATAAAAAAAATTTCCGGCGCAGGTTTCTGAGAAACTACGCATAACTGGGACCTGCTGATTTTTTCTAAGATACCTTGACTAAGTCTCCAGTGCAGAAAGGCGTCTCGTGGAGATTTCATGAATACATTTCAAGATATGATTTTTTGAAAATTGGACATCCCGAAAATTGACTGAATTTTTTTAAAAAAACAGGGAAGGAATGCTTGTAGAAAGCTGAAAATGGGTATACTTACAGACCTACTCTAGTGTACCAACTTCACAAAGTTACGGACCGCTCGGACAAACGGTCTTGGAGCTACGGACGTACAAAAACTCAAACTTCAAGTGGCCATATCTCGGTCCCTATCGCAGCTACAGACTAGTTTCACATATCACAAGAAAGGTCTGTTTGTCAGCTTTCCAATGATGTATAGCATTATAGTGTCACACGCTCGGCGTAGAATCGCGTCAGACATTGAAAATTTTATGTCATTTTTTGGGCCTATCAAAACGTTTTCCCTCAAAAAGTGCATGAAGAACTTCATGGATGTTCATCAATAATTTATGCGGGCTACCCAGGTTGGGCCTCCATATTGTGCCAAAAGGAAATTTGCCTAAATCAAATACTTTTTCCTAGAGAATTGTTGTAATTTCAAAATTGAAACGTAAATTGCTCTGGTTATAATCGTTCAAATCTCATGAAATTAACACCAAAAAATGTGTAAAATTACGCCCTCTAGCAAGCTACAGGGATATCTTCCTCTTACCTTTAACCAATTTTACATATAACATTTTATATATTCAATTATAACTCATTCATTATTTATCAAAATCAATTAAAACTGATTCGTCATGTTCCTAATTTTTTCCTCTATTTTTGTATGTAAGCACAGCTCCATAACTTGCATGGTTTGTCTACAATAACCCATTAGGGTTAGGGTTTCACCTACCATTCACTGCAAATGTATTGCTTTGAGGGTTGTACCGCTGGGCACCAAACACAGGTCTCCATGCCAAGCGATGTCTCATTTCAATATATCAGCCTCTTCAAGAATTCATCATGAAGGCCATGAACTGGTTGAAGGGAGTAAGCAGGGCAAGGGAGACAGGGGGGGCGCGGGGGATTATCTGATATTGCCGTACGGCAATATCAGTTATACTAGTTTTTATTAAAATTCGAGGTAGAGTAGGTCGGGGCAAGAAGCCCGGGTTAGGTGAGAGGCCCCCCCAGGTTTATATCTAAACTTACATTTTTGGTGCTTTTTCTTATTGTTAGGATTGAAGCTAGAGGCCTTTTAGGAAACGTCACAATTTTTTAAGGGGAACAGCACCAAACCATAGTAGAAATTAAAGAAACAAACAAATGTGCATGGTTTTTATAACTTTGACTAATTCTTTGAGAGCGGTTGTCAGAAATAACTTCGGAAATTTTTAAAAGTATAATGGATATCTGCATTGCTTCACTTTAGGACCATTACATAAACATGACTTGGATCATGTTTTTTGCCTTTTAGTTCAAAATATAGAGGTCAAATTAAAATATGTGGGTTTGGGGCAAGAGGCCCCACATGGTATGGGGCATGAGGCCCCCTTCACTTGGGCCTCAAAGCTGCTTCAGGAACCATTTAATAATGTGTACTTTACCTTAAAGAAAAAAAAATTGCCGAAATTGAAACAGGGCAAAAAATATAAAAAAATCAATGTATGAACAGAAAAATTCTGAAATTCAGAAAAAGTGAATAGAATGCCTTAAAAATGATAGAAGATTCAAAGATTCGACCATTAAAAGTAGGTCAAATCGCACCTCGAAGTTAAGGGGGGCTGCATGCCCCGACCTACTCTACATTTCATATTGTTGTAACTGTGTTTCTGTGAATTATATTAATTATTTTTAAGTAGTCAGGAGTCACCAAATTAATTTTCGACTCTGACTCCACCTGAAAATCAAAGGTCGACTCTGACTCCGACTCCACCCGAAAACCTCCGACTCCATGACCCCGACTCTTGACTCCGACTCCAAAGCCCTGATTAGGCTACAATTGTATTATATAGACTGTCCACTGATGAACAGAACTTGCAGTCTTTTCAAGGAAATTTTTTTTGGTATGAACTACTACAGTGCTTGAAGCCTGGGATTTGAACCACGATCTTTGAATAATTGTCTTCGGTTTGTCTGAAAACCATTATTTTGGGAAGCATGGCATTGAGTAAGGAATAATTTATGGTTGATGCAAATTTTAGAAATGTATGAGAAGATGTCATTCGGAGAGTGTACTGTAGGTGTGACATTGATCGAGACTAAAATAATTTGGGTTGTGAAGTTTAGCTGCAGTTATAACATTTGGTATGAGCTTTTAAAACGATGAGAACCCGGTTGTCGGACTCAAGTAATATTGTCCTAAATAATGTTTAAAGTTAATCACCCTGAAGTACACCAGAGACACCTAGTGTTTGTTTGAGCTTGCCTGGTTGCTATAAATAAAGCCTACAGAATCACATGACTGTCTGTTATTCAATTGTGATGTCACCACAGCTGATGAGGTCACAGTAGCCAAGCGCCCATTGTGACGTCATCAGGGCCGGCTCCAGCCAATTATGCACCCTAGGCAGCATCATGCTGATGCGCCCCCCGGACGCAGAGCAAGGAGAGGGCGCAGAGCAAGGAGGGGGGCAGAGCAAGGAGGGGGGCGCAGAGCAAGGAGGGGGCGCAGAGCAAGGAGGATGCGGAGAGCAAGGAGGGGGCGCAGAGCAACGAGGAGGGTGCAGAGCAAGAAGGGGGCGCAAAGCAAGTAGGGGCGAATAGCAAGAAGGGGGCGCAGAGCAAGGAGGGGCTCAGAGCAAGTAGAGGCGCATAGCAAGAAGGGGTACAGAGCAAGGAGGAGCCGGAGAGCAAGGAGGGGGTGCAGAGCAATGAGGGGGGCGCAGAGCAAGACGAGGGCGCAGGATTAGGGGTTGGAGAGCAAGGAGGGGGTGCAGCAGGGGTGCCGGAAGGAATCGCGGGCGGCAGGGGCGGTCAGATGAAAAAGGGCAAATCATATTCGCGCCAATTTTGCGTGACAAAATTTGAATAGAGAGTCAATAATAATTTTAAATATACTTATTAACTTGTGCCTAAAATAAAGCCAAATAATTTATTTTTTCTTTAAGATCTAAAGGGCACCCTTGCCCCCCCTGACCCCCTTGGACAAGGGCAGGAGGGGCAAGTGCCCCCCTGTTCCGGCAACCCTGGGGTGCAGAGCAATGAGGAGGGTGCAGAGCTAGAAGGGGGCGCAGAGCAAGAAGGCGCGCAGGGCAAGGAGGGGCACAGAGCAAGGAGGGGTGCATAGCAAGAAGGGGCGCAGAGCAAGTAGGGGCGCATAGCAAGAAAGGGGCGCAGAGCAAGGAGGAGTTGGAGAGCAAGGAGGGGGCGCAGAGCAAAAATGGGGTGCAGGGCAAGGAGGGGGTGCAGAGCAATGAGGGGGCACAGAGCAAGGAGGGGTGCTATTCGAAAAAAAAAAGAATAAGAAGAAATTAATAGATAGCAACGAGGGGGCACAGGGTAAGGAGGGGGCACAGGGCAAGCAGGGGCGGAGAGCAAGGAGGGGCACATAGCAAGAATGGGGCGCTGAGAAAGTATGGGTGGAGAGCAAGGAGGGGGCGCAGAGCAAGGAGGGGATGCATAGCAAGGAGGGGGCACAGAGCAAGGAGGGGTGCTATTTGAAAAAAAAAAATAAGAAGAAATTAATAGATAAAATAGCCAGGAAAGTTAAGTTTTGATTAAAAATGGCATCACAGTACTTCTGAACTATGCACAACTGCATGACTTATTGCAAATATTCAAGTCTTATTAATTTTCTTGAATAAATACCATTTCTCTCGCCTTTCATTTATGTGTTAAATACTATGCCAAGAAAAGTGAGTGCATGTGGTTGCGCGTGTACATGCCTCCTTGCTCTGCGCGCCCCCTCTTTGCTCTGCGCCCTAGGCGACCGCCTAAATGGCCTAATGGTAGAGCCGGCCCTGGACGTCATGACCCTGGTGGATTAGAGACAGAACAGCTAAATTTGCCTGTTGCGTGTAGCTTTGACTGTCTGTAGCTCAAAAACGGGTGCGGATGGAACGCTATTTTTTTTTACCAATTTGTTGATAATAAAGCAAAGAACATATTATTGGAATTTGAAAAAAACGGTAATACTCTAGCTATTTTTTTATCCATAAAAACTAATAATTTGAGTATTTTTATTAACATTTTAATGTAATTTCAATTGGCCCTACTGAAAAAGTTTGTGCGGATAGAACACTTTTTTTTTTGGCTGGATGTGTAGCATTCAGGCCCAGTAACATCATACCGCAATTTCATAAATATGGTATTACTTTTGGATTTTAGGGTGATTAACTTTAAGGGCAACACAGGACATCTTGGAATTTTTTAATTCGTTTATCAAACAGAATTTTGCAGAATAAAGTTGATGTTTATGATGAATCTTTTTTTCAAAGTTTGTCTCTTGTGTTTTTTAAACTAATTATTTTATTTTATTTTTGTTGTTGCAGGAATGTATCATCATCAGAGTGAAAGGCTGAAATCGGAATTATGACGTCTTCAATTTGGGTGCGCAATATTTGCTGCTATGTAGCAATTATTTGTCTTCTCTCTGATTTGCCTGGTGGAGAATCTTGCTCGTTCCCTGACTTCTTAATTAACAAGAAACATGAACACTGGTTGTACAAAACAAGGCTGAACGAAGACAAATCAGGAATAAAGGCATACTCATTAAGCGCTACAAAATCAGTCATCACCTTTGCGCCCGATTATCCGGCTGACAATCAGAATGGTTTCTTCGAGTGGAAATGCGTAACACAGTTCAACAGCGATTCATTCTTCGTAGAGGTCCAAGGCAGTCAAGGTTCCCATTTTAAATGCGTTGATTTTGTCCATTTGAGCAGCGAAGTAAAACGATTGAAAGTGTCACAAGATTTGTCACACAATAACGATGCAATTTGCAACGAGGAAAAAATGTGGGATCCATGGTTACTAGTCAAGGGAGGTAGTGCCCCCTATGAGACAGTTCCTTGTTCATTCATTGGTGGATTTAATTTACAAATAACTGATGATAACAGAGGAGTATGTAATAAATTCGATTTAATGCCACGTTTAGAAATAGGCTGCCATGAAGAGGATAAAATGTATTTTGACTTTCAAAATTGCCCACATGAGAGATTTACACCTTTAATGGACCGCAAACAGGTCCTTCATTGCATCGGGCAATGGTCAGACGACACTCATAAATACATCATCTTGCGTCAGCTGGAAAGAGACCACTACTGGATGTTACGATTACCAGCAAGGGTTGAGGACATGGATCGTTTTACTGCAATGTTATCATCCAGCATTATGTCAGAATTGTCAAATGTTGAAGTCGCTACTTTGCAGCTGACAAGAAAAGTTGTAACTAATATATGTATGGATGCTGCTGACGATTGTGCTGGAATTAACATTAATCGAAATGAGCTTTGTGCGGGCATGTATGGAGCCATTTACTGCAAGCGAACTTGCAAGTTATGCAGTCCAGAGAGTGAACATGATTGCACAATTAATCGTCACTCAATCGGACAATGGGAATTTGTGTCTGACGACATAAATAAGAAGGCTTTAAAGCACGCTAAATTCAGTGTCACGGAACGCAAGTTCAAGACTAAATCATTGACAAACACGATCTGTCTTAAACGCGAATCGGAATTAGATTATCATGAGTATGTTTTTGTGAAATACCAAACAAATGGGTGCTATCCCAGGTTTACTTGTGTGACGTCACATGTCGTTAAACGTGTCATGTACTTCAAAGAGTCCAGAGGTGCCACCTGGCCGCAATATGAGGAGGATTACTATTGCAGTGCAAGAACGTATGATTTTCAGCCTCCCGAACCAACATGGCGGGTAGCTGTTAAGGAGAGGTCTGACTTATCTCCAGTGTTATGTAATATTCCTATGGACCTGTATGACTTTCAGACACAGCTTGATGATGTGTCATGCCAAGGAAGATTACAAACATCATCATGTACTGCCTTATCGAGTACTGGCTTCTCTGTAATGTTTAATCAATCTGACTCGTGTGATTTAGTTGACGTCCATTTTGACTGCATCCTGAGTAAAATTTACGAAGAGCCAGGTTTCAAAAAAGTTGCCATTTTGGCGAGAGACGAAGACAACATTTATTATTGTTTCATCTTTGACATTCGTTTCACGGCTGTAACAAGAATTCCTGCCAATGAATGTCATGGCGAGTTTATATTTTGGGACCATACGGAATTGCAACAATTCACTTTAGTTCCATCAGATGGAGTGTGCATAGAGCGAAAGACAGTGGCACACTCTAGTGCAACTTTAACACAAACTACGAGACCTGTTGTAATATTGTTACTGACAGTATTATATTTATGTATGTCTTCATGATCTGAAAACAATAATAGGTTATTCAATTGTAAAAGGGTTTTTGCACTTGTACTTCATGTAGCTTAATGCCACAATTGCTCAATTGCTTGATGCCACTTCAATGCATAAGTACAAACTCGGACTCCATGATAAGTTGGGGTTTGTGAATTTTTTATTTGACTCGAAGCAAGCATGTTGTATGCCAGCGGAACATCTGATTTTATCAGACTTAATTCCTGGGGGGGGGGGGGGGGTTCTCGCCCCGAAATATGACGGGGATGCTCAGCTGAGCGTCTCACACCCAGACCCAGCAATGGGTGTTGGGAACCCAAAAATAGGATCCTGGACTAGGGAAAATTCACACTCAAAGAGGCATTTTTTTCGGGTCTGCTGTATTATTTTAATTATTTGTCCCAAATAAGGGACCGTTCAGAATTTATGACTGGGGGGGTGGGAGTTTTGGCCGAGGGGGTAATAACTTTTCACACGTGTTTCAAGGGGGGGTATTAATTTTTTGCCAACACTTCCAAGGGGGGGTAAGAAATTTTAACAAAGAAAAAATGTTAAAAAACACGCATAAACTCATTTTATTTGGACTTTTATACGCGCAAAAGTCCACGACACGACGCAAATCTGTATGCGTGGCCGTGTATATAGTATATATGTATGTATTGCTTTGTATGTCGAAGGGGGGGGTACTAAAAATCCGCGTGAAACCTAGGGATGGGGTACTAAAAATCCGCATGAAGGGGGGTATCAATTTTTGACGGGAAGTTCCAGCAAAACTCCCACCCCCCAGTCATAAATTCTGAACGGTCCCTAATTTCTTTTTTGCCTCCACAGATGTCCTTTGGAAGGGGATTTTTACGCGAAATTCGGAGTGCTGGAATTATTGGACCATGTCTAGGAATATTCAGACCTCATTTTAGGATCCTTAGCTAGGGAAAATTAGCCCTTGAAGAGCCCCCCCCCAGGACTTAATTTTTTAATAGAATTTGTCTAGGTGATTTTGCTTCCTTGTGGGCGCCTTACTTTGCGTAAAGCTTAAATAATCTGTGCCAATATATTCATTCACTATCCTTGCTTATTTGGATGATTTGTTTTTATCCTATATTGTGTAAAATTTGAAATTTTTTTGTTATGTATAGTTCAGCATTTCCATAAGTAACATGATGCATGACATTGACTATTAGACTCAGCCTGGGCAGGTTTTGCAAAGATCGTCGGACCGTCGGACCTGTCCGACTGTTTAATAGGCAGGTCCGACAACATCATCCTCATTGTCAGACCGACACTCAATTTACAGGACTTGTCATGTAAAAAGACTTTATCAAAACATCACAAATTCACGAGCCCAACATTTACGGACCTTTGCCCCAGTTGCAACCCACCGCGGTAAAATGCGGGCAGCCAGTCGCGGGTTTGCAAGTAAAATGCAGATCAGGACAGTAGGGGATGTGAATTCGGCTACAGACCTTAATACATGTCCGATTTCCAAAATTTAAAAACTTGCATGTATCAAATACACTCCGCCTAATTCAATGCATTCATTAATTTTTCTCTATATGCACACACAATATGCAGTATTAAGTTCGCAAATAGCATTTCGGCACATGTATAACACTGCACTGTTAGGATATAACTAAAACCCAGTGGCCAAAAAACCAGTGGCATATCCAGGATTTTTTTGTAGGGGGGGGGGGTTGCTATTTGCAAATTTATCTATCTATCTATCTATCTATCTATCTATCTATCTATCTATCTATCTATCTGTCTGTCTATGTGTATATATAGTAGTTATACCATGGGCATATGTGGTATACGGAGATATATACAGCCGAGGTGGTAAATATAACCCGAGGGCGTAGCCCGAGGGTTATATTTACCACCGAGGCTGTATATATCCCGTATACCACAAATATGCCTTTGGTATAACTGATTTATACCATTATTCGCTGTTTCAGAGGATTAATTTGTTATAATGTGTATGGAGACGAAGACCGATTTACTAAAAATGTCTCTATTGTATTACCAGAGATACCAAAATGGTCATAAAATTTTTCTTTATTTAACAAAATTAACAACTTATTTTTTAAATCAATATTCCAGTGTCAATAACTTAAATTATGTTCAAGCTACAAAAGCTCTTGTTAACTCCAGAGTGAGGCTCAATGGCATCTGTCATGACGTCATGATTCAAATGCTGGCTTCTGATTGGCTGATTCAGTGTTTGTCATCACCACTTGTCACATGACCACTAAATATACGTGATATATGGCGATATATATCATGGTAAATATTGAAGGATTTATCAGCGAGTATGGTATAAATATATATATTTATCTCCACATCTAATATTCTTTTTGAAAGCTGAACAATCAATAAATCTGTCACTTTGTTTTAATGCTGCAATGACGCATACATTTTTCGGTCTGACAAGAATCTTTTCGGTCTGACAACAGGTGCCTGTTTGTCAGACCGAATGTCTGACAGAGGCTTGAGGATCTTTGCAGAGCCTTATTAGGCTCATCTTTATGAGATATACACTACAGGCCCCTGGCCCCTGGTACATGTCTATTTCTGTCTGTTACAGCCACCTGTAGGATGGAACATGGAGTTATTTAAGACACAGGTGCTGGGAGCCAGTTCTGCAGTGCAGGTCCACTTCGTGAACAATTGTTATGCAATATAATTATGTTCTGAAGGCAAAATTCCAACATGCACTAAATAACTATTAAAACAATTTATAAAAGCAAATGTTATTTTTGACAATTTTCAATTCATCAAAACTGAACATAATTATTACCGAATAATACACTGGAATTTGAAAACAAGGTATTTGAGATGAGTTGTACTTGTTTACTTGGCTTGGTTTATCATAAATCTAATGCAACTGGTTTATCGGCCTAATTATCCTGGAATCTAGCCAGGGCTATGTCAGGATAAATCTGTTCAATGTAACGATTTTTGTCAATTTACTTAATTCTACTCTTTATTTTCCCAACTCTGCCAATTGTTGGTCAAAGTCTGAATCTGGTAAAAACATTTGAATGACATGCATGCAAGGAAGCCTGCAGATGATGATTGTACAATATATCTGAACTATATTTGTAAGATCATTTACTACACTTACAGTCTTTCACTTTGATAGAGAAAAAATGAGGACCCGTTCACTGTGAAAAATGCACTTCGTGACTCATGATAGCTGATGAAGTGTCATGATCAAGAGAAGGCCATTTGACTTGTCATAACTGATTTTGGATTGAAAATCAGATGCATAATCCTTTCGTTTGGCTGTCACCAACAAGAGGGATAAGTCTCCTTACAGCCTTCCACTTTGATAAAGAAAAAGAGTGGATTGTTGTACTGTGAAAATGGCACTTGGTGTGTCATCATGCTGATGATTTGTCATGATCATACCCAATACTTTCAACATTAATTTGATTTAAGGAGACTAATCCGCTTGTTGGTGACAGCCAAACGAAAGGATTATGTATCTGATTTTCACTCTGAAATCAGTTTTGACAAGTCAAATGGCCTTCTATTGATCATGACTAATCAAACAGCCTCTATGTTTCCCATGTTGAAAGTAGAGAAGATGACACTTCATCGGCTATCATGAGTCATGAAGTGCTTTTTTCACAGTGAACTGGTCATCATTTTTTCTTTATCAAAGTGAAAGGCTGTAAGAGAGAAGTTCGTAGAGAAGATGACACTTCATCAGCTATCATTACTCAAGAAGCTATCATTAGTCAAGAAATGCATTTTCACAGTGAACTGATCCTCATAGTGTCTATATCAAAGTGGAAGGCTGTAAATCAAATTAACATTGAAAGTAAGGGGTATGATCATGACAAATCATCTGTATGATGACACACAAAGTGCCATTTTCACAGTGCAACAGTACACTCTTTTTCGGCAGTAATATTCTACTGACAAGTCCAGTGACAACTGTTGGCATCCTATAACTCGACAATGATGGCACTTTGTCTCAGTATGACTGTATTCAATGCATACCAAATTGAATAAAAACATTGAGAACTTGTCAATTTGCTTATTTGTCACAATTTCCATCAATGACAACAATGACTTTTTAAAAATTATAAATTTTTGATGAGGGTTTGTGATACAATATATTTACCTCTGATGATATTATGTGTAAAGTTGCCAATTGTTGGCGTGAAATAATATCCGATATAATATGGAATGATCATTGTTTTGATATCACATACAGTGCCGTCTGTAAGTTAGTGATACGGGTGACATGTTGCCATTGCTGTAATGCTAAATATCCTCCACCAAACAGCTTGTAGAAGCATGAATTCTCATCTGACAGGAGGAAATCATATTGGGTCATAAACGCCGATATTTGAGCTATGTAGGTAGGATAATAATGGCTGCCAATTTTCTTTGCTGTACTTTGAGTTAGGTATGGGTCAAAGTCTTTGATAAGTAAGTGAACCACACCTCCCATTGAAATGACATTGGGCTTGTGTTTCACTTACTTATCAAAGACTTTGACCCATACCTAACTCCAAGTACGGCAAAGACAATTGGCTGCCATTGCTATCCCACATGCCTTAAATATCGGCCTTTATGACCCATTATGTTTTCATGTAATTGGATGAGAATTCATGTGTCTACAAGCAGTTTGGTGAAGAATGTTTAGCATTGCAGCAATGGCATGGCAACATGTCACCCGTTTCACTAACTTACAGGCGGCACAGTAAATACAAACTCAACCAATTGCTGATATTGTTACAACTAGTTACAGTCTTTGTCATACTTACGTGGAATCTCAAGATTTTCTTTTATGCTGTTGAACTGTGATGTCACAGATGACTCTATTCTAGCATTGCAATATATGTAAATTAACTACAAGCTGTGATGTCTTTTCAAACTGGGTCAGATTCCCCAGCTTCTAGCCAATGTTGATCCTCCTGAACTGAGCGCCACAGTTTCAACACAGTGTCAGAGTTAGAGTTTTATCAGGGATAGCCCCTACAACTACGTCATCACAGCTTGATAGCCAATGGGCTGACAGTGAACTACACTTCACAGTTCGAACATTGATATATTGAAGGATGCATTACATTTGTGATCCCAATTATTTATCACAGCAATCACCAGTCTGATCCAACCAAATGGCAGCTTTGTGAGCATTCACAGTACACAACAGTTATAATCCCCACAGAGTTGTTTGATAATCTACAAACTTGCTAACTTACAACTTTAAACTTTGATGGAAGTTGGTATAAACAGAAGGCTTTGACAATTTATTTGTAAACACATGGCTTATGTTATGTATATTTGTTCTGGCAGTCAATCGGCTGAGAGGCTGTGATGTCAAACTTGCATGGGTTTTCCCAGACCCAATTTTCACTCTGACACTGAGTTGAAACTGTGATGCTCAGTTTGGTGGATTCGCATTGGTTAGAAGCTGGGGAATCTGACCCAGTTTTAAATGACATCACAGCTTGTAGTCAATTTACATATATTGCAATGCTAGAATAGGGTCCTCTCTGACATCACAGTTCAACAGCATCGAAAAAACATTTGAGATTCCACGTAAGTATGACAAGGACTGTAAATAATGTATCACATAATATCATTAAAAAATCTTCTGGATATTCTATTTGATTATATAAAATTTTCTCTCAATATATCAAAGTGATTTTTTACCTGTAGAGACTTTCACCAATCCACACTGGGTGGCTTCCTCAGTACAAATGGTGTTGTTGTTCCTTTGGTTGCACCATTTGTACTGAGAAAGCCATCCAGAGTGGATTGGTGAAAGTCTCTACAGGTAAAAAATCACTTGGATATATTCAAATTATCGAATTATATTGAAAGAAAATTTTATATAATATATCACAAAGTCGATCAGTCCAACTGGGAGGAAATGAAGGCACAACAAAAATTTGATGTTCTAGCCAAAGGCAAGAAGGGCAAGAGAGTCTGAAACAACAACACAGCACATGTTGAATCTCACAGAAATAAATATTACTATATTTGAAAAAATAAATGAACAAATTACTAAATTTTTGGTTAATCTATCTTTTGTGCCAAATAATAAATGTCTCAATTTAAATGACCAAACAGTGTGACCAAGCAGTACAACTTGCTGTTGAAATCAAAAGCCACCAATCCTTTTTGTAGTTATATTTTAACACCATTCAAGTTTAAATAACTTTCATATCCATTAGCGGTTATTATTATTAGCTGTTTTTGTTCTGTCGTGGCAGTGGCAAATCCAAGGAGGGGGGGGGGGGGTTGCGGCAGTGGCAAATCCAAGGGGGGGGGGGCGGGGGGCCACCCCCAGACTACTGAGATGGAAATAACATTTTGAAGAATGTACGGAGCAATGCGGGCGCGCAAACGCCGAAACGATGCTCATGCGGGTCTGCGAATGCCGAAATGATGCCAGGGACCCCCTAGACAACCCTGTCTGGTTCCGCCACTGTGCATTGCCTTTTAATAACCTGGGAGTTCAATGACGTAAAGAAAAATCAGGAAAGTAATTAATTATTGTCAACATCATGTGAAATATCTGAAACAATAAATCACCAGTTTTGACACCTGTCAGGCTTCGATATGATATGTTGATGTAAAATGAAAACATCATGATTACAGCCAGTGCACATTTAACATGTGCTGTGTTGTTTTTTTAGACTCTCTTGCCCTTCTTGCCCTTCTTACCCTTCTTGCCCTTGGCTAGGACATCAAGATAAGAAAGCAATGTAAATTGCGTCATATTCAATACTGTTATACAAATGTAACTGTAAAACGCCAAGTCTGAAAAATATTTTTCAGTCATTTTCCCAAAATTATTGTAATTCAACCAGTGGCAGATCCGGGGGGGGGCTGGTATAGAATGATTATTGTTATATCTCATAAATACAGTATAGCATCATTCAATTGCTGATATCATTAAAAAGATTTGAATAAAATATCACAAAGCCGATCAGTCCAATGAAGAATGGAATAGGACCTATCCACATACATGTAGGCTAAGTACCTTTCATTTCAAAGTATTTCAGTATTTAAAAAAAATAAATTGATGATTATGTTTGGGGTATGATATATTTACTGCATTTGATATCATGTTGAGTGGTTAATTCAGTAATTGTAGATGTATAGTTGTTTCATGGCGTCATATGGAATGATCATTGTTTTGATAACACATAAATGAAACATCATTCAATTGCTGATATCATTACAAGCAGTTGAATAAAATATCACATAGGCGATCAATCAAATAAAAAAAGGAATACTACCTATCCACATAAGTTCCTAGCTTTCATTTCAAAAAACATTTCAGTGCTTTTTAAAAATAAATTGATGATTATGTTTTTGTTATTATATTACAACGTTTACTCTTTTTGATGTCATGTTAACTTGCTAATTGTTGAAATATAATTGAGTCTGATATCATGTGGAATGATCATTGTTTTGATATCACACAAATACAGCATCATTTAATTGCTGATATCATTACAAAGAGTTGAATAAAATATCACAAAGCCGATCAGTCCGATGAAGAATAGAATAGGACCTATCCACATTAGAACTGTTGCTAAAGTGGCATTGATTGAATATCCAAATATGGGAAATTCCTTATTGTAAGCTGTGACAAATAGAAATCCACCACAAAAATAAAATATCAGGAATATCAGCATGAAGATGCAATCAAACGCCAGACGTCGCCCTTTGGGTTTTCTTGGGTCACGTGACAAACTCCTTCGAATCCAACCAATCAGGAAGTCTTCAGAATAAGTGTAGCGTAATGGGCGCTGCCTTGTGTGAGTATTGATATTCAGTTCTTCGGCCATTTTGGATTTTGAGAAGTTACTCGCATAAGAATCTGGAGAATATTATTCACTGTTCAGTTGATATTAATGGGTCTGGTTTTCATGTATTTCAGCTATTTCATATTTATATCCCATGTTTCATATGATCTGAAATAAATTTTACATATCCAACTGACAGATCATCTAGAAATATGAAATTTTCTTTCCGTTTTCACATAGCGTCTCTTGGTCACATCTCAACTCTTAAACTTTTATCCAGATGATTCTTAATGGAAAAATATGTCATACACAGATTGTTACCTCATGTCCTTTTTGTATTATTAATTTATATTTTATAATTCTTTCCTTTGGAACTTCTGTCTTCTGTGCATTTACATTGAATTGTCAATTATCTGTGAGTAATGAAAGTTAATGAGCGAATGTCGATATTCCCAAGAATTGTAATACTGTTCATCTCCAAAGTATATCATTTTGAATTCATCGCGTGTGGTATATCCAATCAATGTAAGATTGAGTTTAGCTTGAATCCCTGGGGTGAAATAAACAATACAAAAATAATTGTTTTTATCCTTCTTTAGTGAACATTTATATATTGTGAAGCATAGGCCTATTGATTAACACTTTGTACTGATTGTTATCATTTGTAATATGTTATTGTAATTAGCAATGCTGAAGGATGTTTATCTGGAGGTGGTTGATGTTTATGTTCAATTGAGTGTTAATTTGAGGATACGGAGTAATCATGACTAGTAGATAGGGTACCGAATTACAGTCATTTTATGATTTGAGTGCATTACAGCGGTCATATTGAGAACTTAAGTATTTGTAATTCAGATTTTGGATTTTGTAATAAATTAGGTAAAGTGGAGGATAGCGGATCAGTGGCCTCAGTTGATCATCACAAAATTTACCGCCATAACTTTGCAAGCCCATATGTCTACAGCTCCACATGGGAAACTGCAAAAACAGTGGCACCACATGACAATGTGTTATGATAATGCCCATATCAGTGTAAGGTCTTGGTTTCAGATTTTTTGTGACACTTGGATTAACTTTTTTACGCAACTGGGAGAAAGTATGTGTTAAGCAGCCAGCTGGGTTGCAAGCCAGCCCAAGCGTCATTCAGCACCTCCCAACCAGCTGATATGAATATTTTTTTCCAAGCCAGCCGTCTCAACTGCTTTCTCATTACTTGACTGCAAATTTCATCAGTTGAACACAACACCAACAATTGACTCCCAGCTGACAACTTTGCCAGCTGGGAAAATCCTAGCTGACAGTCTGCCAGCCTGGCCAAGCCAGCCGGGCAACTTCTTCATAACAGATATTTGGTATAACAGATCATGGGGAGCCCCTGCAAAAAGAGGACAGTCATCTGCTCCACCTGTTGCTAACCACATACTACACTGTCATTGATTGGAGCCGTGGAATTTTTAAAAGACCACAGTCATGCCAATGCAGGAATGGGGGGCCTCTTGACATGATGACATCTAGCAAATACACTCTAAAAAAATTCAGACAAAATTGGTTTTTTAGATTCAAAATGGTTTTTTGAAAAACCAAATTTCAATGCAAAAAACCAACATGGATTTTTTTAAAAAATCCATGTTGGTTTTGCATTGAAATTTGGTTTTTCAAAAAACCATTTTGAATCTAAAAAACCAATTTTGTCCCGACATTTTTTAGAGTGCGAGTAAAACTACATGAAAATATTTGTTATTCTCTTGTTTATCATCCTTGTTAATATGAATTTGTTGTGAGTCAGATCGGCATCATTACAAATGTCAAAATTTTGCAAAATAGGACTGCAATATGCTGATATCCATAAATTGGCAAATATCAGACAAAATGGCACAAGAATGGCGTGATATTCATATTAAAAACAGCCAAGGTATACAACGGTAGGTGTATTTCTCCTGTAGGACTTCTGGTTGCTGAGATATCTGGCCAAGATAACTTAAATCACTGTAAAGTGTGAACTTACCTTCAAGGTGTTATCTGCAGTCTTTACTGAATCCACAGGTGATAACGTCTCATCTTGACTCAGACTGAGCAAGTGATCTGCAGTCGTCTCCACTGAACGAGCATGTTTTCTACTCGACCTCAAGAAGTTTTGGTTCAGATTTTCCTTCACCCTCTCTTTGATATCCACTCTCTGGGCACCATGGGCCAGCTCAGATATGCCTGAAAACAATGCGATGTTATAAAACATTTCTATTCAAGAACTATGCAAGCCGCGATGAAAATTGAGATTACTCTTCCTCTCCATCAATTGCATAAATTGCACGTCTATCTGCAGGTGAATACACTTCGGAAACAGCATCTCTACAAGACTTCAGCATCCTACAGATTTCTTTCTATGCCCTTGTTTCAAAGGCATTTTGAGGTTGCATTTCATTATCAATTCTTGGTAAATGAATTCAAATCAAATCAATTTTATTTATATACATAGCGCAATCTTTGGATAAATACAATCATCATCAGATGTACTTCACATGCAAAAGAAATTATACAATATTTATGTTAATTGTGGTATAGATATAATGTGTACATAATCATAGTTAAAAGTTGTCAAATAGAAATGTTTTTAAATTTGTTTTTAAAAATGAATGTCTCTGGAATTTTTGATAAAATCTTGAAGCCCAATCCACCATTTTGGACATCACGCTGAAGACTCCTGCTGCATGAACTTCCCTTCAAAAATTCATACCCCTTTGAGTGTATGCGTCTTTTATGAAACTTTCGTCTTGTTAAAATCATTTCTTTCCCCGCATGTTGCCAAGAATTACCTCTCTTTAAAACGCCTGTGAAACGTTGGTAACCCTTCAGCAAACCCCCCCCCCCCATCCATAAATTCTGAACAGTCCCTTATTACCACACACATAATGTGTTTTCTTCTTATCAGATATGAATTCATGTTTCAAAAATAATTTAGTTGAGGATGCTTAGCATTGACCCAATGGCAAAACATCACCGGTTCACTTACTTGCAGGCCTCACTGTTGCTATTGTATTTTTTTTACAGAGAAATAAGTCAGCCGCAATGCAATTCAGCCTAAAATCGAGGGATTATGCAGTGGAATTTGTTAATTGTGACATGGCACACTTGCGTCTTTCCATTAGTTATTCTGAACAAATATGTAGCAATTGCATTCTGGGTCAGTTTTAAAGAACTGTGGCCTGCTCGTGTATATTGCCAACTCTGCAAATATTTGGACAAACATTCCTGACCTTTGAAACTTTGGCTAATTAAATTGCGATTATAATGCCTTATTATTTATTTCATAGCAAATGTTATGGAATGATAGCCAAATATGGTATTATTACAGATTTCGTATTAGTGTGCCATGTTCTTTTCAACTGCCACAGTGCTCTTGTGATGTCAGTATCAGTATAATGATTTCACAGTTGGTATATTCGCAGTTTCAGCTGTGTCACTTGGAACCCATAATGATCACACCATTACAAATTCACACATAAGCTGTTAGATTGTTGCTCAACATTGATTATTCAGTTTGATGTTTTGAATAAATCCAAAAGTTACAATATCCAGCTATATATAATGCATGGATTTTGTGTATAACTGCTATCAGTTTTAGCAATTTTACAACAAAACAAACAAATTCATTCACTCCCACATTCATTTGTTGGTCTGAGAGGTTATCATGTGCTGCTCTGTCTTGGAAAAAATAATATACTTAGGATCCATTCAGAATTTAAGACCTAAGGGGGGGGAGTTTTGCTTGGGGGCATCCTTATCACTGATTTCCAATAATGTTTATTTGATGATCGAATTCTAAGCCTCCTTGTCTTGCCTTTTCCCAATTTTTTGGGGAGAAACTACCCCCCCCCCCCCCCATTTCTCGTCCTCTGGTATGCCCATGCAACACCGCCACGTTCACTTCCGAAAAATCTCCCCATCATCCCCATTCCAGTCATCAATTCTGAACAGTTTCTTAGGCGCAGATCTCACCTAATTGGCTGAAAGCCACAAGGTGCTGCCCTCAATGAGAAATTTCACAACAGGACACCATGAATGTCCATGATGATCAAGCAAGTGGCTCAAACATATCAGTTTCACCTGCTCCAACTGAATCAAACAACCATACCAATGAATGCAGATTAATCAATTGTTATTCACACTTAGACAGCCCATAAGCCTGACTTGTTGTTGGCAGTTGGAATCAACACTCAAGCTTGGAGTGCCAATAGTGATGTCAGTATTGCAATACTGACATCATCTAGGCATATATTCACATGGAACATGGCACACTTATACGAAATCTGTAATAATGGTACAACGTACTGCTGTTTCTATGGCCTGGTGCAAATTTTTTGCTTATTTCAGGTTAAGCCAAACTTCTATCTGCTATAAACCACAAAATTAAGTGTTCACTAGCCATTAGTACCATATTTTGTTGTGAGTAGCCATGTCAATAAATATTTAAAATTTAAGCAAAATCGGACCAACGGTTCAAAATATAGGAACCCTTGAACAGCCAGATAATTATCATTTTTTAGCATTTTAGCGTGACGTGAAAAATTTTGCTGATGTAAATCCCTTCGTTCTGACAATAAACGGTCGGTGGTTTTATGTACAGTACACCTTATGAAACACCAAGACTCTAAGCAAAACCAGTGACCAAATTAATATTTGTTTGAAATATTTCCCATTAAAATAAGAATTTCATTGGATTTCCTGCCACCATTTAACACTGGTGTTACTATTGGACACCGGTGTTAACCATTTTTGAGTAACACCAGTGACGGTAACACCATTGACAATTTGCACCGAAACGCCAATTGCTCCCCACAGTGATGCAATGATTTGAATATACGTGTTGCCACAGGTTGATTTCTGTAAACAGACATATCCTTTGTCTGAGACAGTTATAGAAAATTCTAGAAGTATTGACCATTTTTGAGGGTAACACCAGTGACACAGAAAAAGAATAGGGCTACTCTTAATTTCAGCGCACTGTTAAGCCACGCTGTATGCTAAAAACATATAATAAATGCCGAAATCTGCAGTTATAGGGACACAGTGAATCAGTGCCGCAGGAACAATGAATAAACTAACATTATTATTTTATCATATCATTAACATCATTATTTCCCAGTCTGGTGAAACTGAGAACTGGATGCTGCTGCCACCTGGCACAAAAGTTGATTTCCTATGCTACAGCATTGCTGTCCCAAGAAATAGTTCCAATTTCATTACACATTCACAAAATTTCTATTCAACATCGATGTATACCAGAGTCAGACTCGGCAATCACATTCTCTAAGGAAGTAGACAAGGCCATCAACACACTCAGAAACAGCCCGGGTGTCTTCCAGACAAAATAGTGTGTCTTCCTGTGGTTGAGAGTTGGTGGACCGCTCGCAGGAGCTCGCGGAATAGCACACTATTCACTAGGTGGCAACACAAGACAGCATATGTTCTGATCTGTGGCAATGCAAGAGCAGTCCACTTGTAGACAGATGTTTTCCACTGAGACATCAATGAGCTTCAATTGGCTATATCTAATTTTTCACTGTCCACTGCTTTTTTGTTTGACATTCATCACTTATTTCTCGTTTTAACTTGTTCAATCCAAGATCAGAGTGTCAGTTTTATTTGAAGATATACTGTTATTCTATGATGAGGCCAAGGCTACTCCCCCGAAAACAGGCAGTAGGGGTGGTATCACATCCTACTACCTCACCATTACATGTTTCTGGAAGCTGCTCATATAAGCTGGAATACATAATAGCTTCGGAGCAATACGATTTTTATGACAGAACAATGATATGACTCACTGCAATACCGCGCAGGTGCTTGTCTCCTTACAAGAAAAATAAATTCACTTGTTATTTATATGATTAAAGATGGTTGTAGTATAGTATTATCTATAATAGGCACATGACAAGTTGTCATAGCCATGATATAAAGGCTAAGGCATGCCATAATGTATTCCCATCGATCATCACACTACAAATTCAAACAAATATTACACAAAAATTCTTAAAGTCTACAAGTTTGTTTGTTTGTTTGTTTGTTTGTGTTTTACGCCTCTGCAGCACCTTAGTGGGCTATATTGAGGCAGGCGATCGCCGTATGATGATGTGATGAGAAGACTGTGAGTCTGGAACATACCCTATTAATTCAGGGATGCCCAGGGTCTTTCAGTTGCCCCAGCATAGAATACTGGATACAACCCGCCTCCAGTTAATGTCCCATGGGCTCGGACTAAAGTGAGTTCCCGGTGTGAGATTTGAACCCATGCCCTCAAAGCCAGTGGACAAGCCTTAAAGTCTACAAGCAGCTCGGTGACAGTTTTGAGGTTCCTACCTACTCCACCGAAGGTCTTTGCCGCATGGGTTCGAACACCAATTCTGAAACCCCAACATTTTCGAAGGACCTTCATGAGCGAAATTCCGGCTGGATGTTGTTGAGATGAGACGTTAAATCAGCAGCCCCTTGTATCAGTGTCTGAGCCGGACAAGTAAAAGATCCCTCACAAGGGGTAAATATGTGACATGTTCTCATTAATCAACCCTCAAGAGCACCCAGAACTGGGCTTAAAAGGCTGCACATACCATATCTATCTATATCTAGAGTGGGTCGGGGCAAGAAGCCCAGGTTAGGTGAGAGGCCTAAAAAAAATTAGTGGACATTTGTTTCACTAGTTATAAGTAGAGTCAAGTGATCCCTTCCTGACAACATAAGCATTTAAATAATCGACCACAAAAAGTAGATCAAATCGCATCTCGAAGTTAAGGGGGGGCTGCATGCCCCACGCTACTCTATATCTGAAATAAGACATTAAATTTTGGTCAACTTACCCAAAATGACAACAATGATCTGAGAAAGCCCCATGTTGTTGCCTGAAGCAAGGGCTGTGGGGTGGCCTGGTGTCAAGTATTTTAAAGCTAATGGAAGGAGACTACTGGGATATATACACTGTATATGTTGCCGATAAACGGGGGGAGTCAATTATGCAGTGACCGATTTGCTATAAATTAATTTAAACAATGAACATTGTACTTTATCCTGTCATTCTGAAAATGTTTACATATCTTCAAAGTGTAGGCTTAGTGATTATTTTATTAAAAATACATCAAAGGTTGATAATCAGCTTTTTCATTGCTCTTAGCAAATTCCAGAGCCAAAAATAATACCAGGACAGGGTTGTCAATTAATTCTCTCTTTCATATGTATGTACGTATTATGTATAATGTCAAACTGGTATTTTGCAGAATTGGTAAAATATGCCTAATTCTCCAAACAATTTTGATGCTTCAATTATTTCCTTTTATCGCATGCTTCAAATGGCATTGCTTTTATGCTGTTAAAACTGGGTGATGGTCAATCACTAAGAGAGAGAGAGAGAGAGAGAGAGAGAGAAATGTTTTATTTGACAGAATAAAATTATACACAATTATTTTGATTATGTCATATATATAGTAGTTATACCATGGGCATATGTGGTAAACGGAGATATATACAGCCGAGGTGGTAAATATAACCCGAGGGCGTAGCCCGAGGGTTATATTTACCACCGAGGCTGTATATATCCCGTATACCACAAATATGCCTTTGGTATAACTGATTTATACCATTATTCGCTGTTTCAGAGGATTATTTTGTTATCATGTGTTTGGAGATAAAGACCGATTTACTAAAAATGTCTTTATTTTATTACCAGAGATACCAAAATGGTCATAAAATTTTTCTTTATTTAACAAAATTGACAACTTATTTTTTAAATCAATATTCCAGTGTCAATAACTTAAATTATGTTCAAGCTACAAAACTCTTGTAAACTCCAGAGTGAGGCTCAATGGCATCTGTCATGACGTCATGATTCAAATGCTGGCTTCTGATTGGCTGATTCAGTGTTTGTGCATTGTGACATCACCACTTGTCACGTGACCACTAAATATACGTGATATATGGCGTGATATATCATGGTAAATATTGAAGGATTTATCAGCGAGTATGGTATAAATATATTTATACCATACTCGCTGATAAATCCTTCAATATTTACCATGATATATCTCTCCGTATATCCCATATATTTAGTGGTCACGTGACAAGTGGTGATGTCACAATGCACAAACACTGAATCAGCCAATCAGAAGCCAGCATTTGAATCATGACGTCATGACAGATGCCATTGAGCCTCACTCTGGAGTTTACAAGAGCTTTTGTAGCTTGAACATAATTTAAGTTATTGACACTGGAATATTGATTTTAAAGAAAAGTTGTTAATTTTGTTAAATAAAGAAAAATTTTATGACAATTTTGGTATTTTTGGTAATAAAATAAAGACATTTTTAGTAAATCGGTCTTTATCTCCAAACACATGATAACAAAATAATCCTCTGAAACAGCGAATAATGGTATAAATCAGTTATACCAAAGCCATATTTGTGGTATACGGGATATATACAGCCTCGGTGGTAAATATAACCCTCGGGCTACGCCCTCGGGTTATATTTACCACCTCGGCTGTATATATCTCCGTATACCACATATGCCCATGGTATAACTACTATATATACATCAGATTGTGGTCAAGGAGACAGCATCTAAGTCGCTTTTAAAAATGACGCTGTCGGTACTGCCCCGTTTTGGTTATTAAATTCTGTCATCATGCAGGCATGTATGAGACTGGTCACTTCACTATATTAAGGATGTTTTAGCAGATGGAGTAAAACACAAAATAGAGAAATTGAGAAGAATTAATATATATATACAAATATATATATACGAGTAGGGATGGATGAGTGAATCAGAGAATGAGTGCAAGGATGGAATATGGAATGAAGATGTGAAAAGAAAAACATGGAATATCTTTCGAGCTTAATAAGATTGGGGGGGGGGGGAGTGATAAATTCAATACATAAGTACCTACATAATAGGCAAGGGAAGGGTTATGTATCACACACATAACAATTAGGAATTGTACAATTATCTTCGTAAGAGTTAATAAGATGCCTTTTGACATAAAATGAGAAACCGAATTCACTGTGTGTATTTACCTTGTTGATGATGCTATTTTCATTATTATTATTAAAGTTGCTCCGAATGATAAAATCCTTTGCTAAATACCAGTGATATTATGTGCGTTATGATATAAAATTGTGATATTTAACATTTTGACTACTTTATTAATGTATTTCTTTGACTAAATAAATTATTTAGATATTTTATATTATTTTTCTTGATAGTATCTGGATCCTCCAGCACCTTGATTATTGATGACGTCACAATATCCATTGTGATAAATATATAGTTATAAGTTAACAAATTCTTACAATGGTGGTGACGTCACAAAGTTGATAGCCAGCTAGACTGATCATTTTTTCCGTGCGTACCCGAAATAAAATCTAGGGGTCATTCAGTACATTTATTGGTCATTTCAATTAGAAAAAATAATCGTACATCAAAAAAATTTTGCACACTCATCACTATGAGCAGGATACACGACATCATGTAAAAATTAGAGAAACTTTTGGTCCAATCCCACTTATCATTCTGGGTAACTTTAAGGAGAAGGGGCAACTGATATCTAACATTATATTCAGCATATTTGTGGGTGACCCTAGGAATAACATACGTAGAATTGCGAGTATGATGGGAATGAGTCGGGTGATTCAGGTATGTATTGTTAAGAAAATAGTATGGCAAAGTATTATTTGAATATCTATACAAAAATTTGTAGAGCTTTCTTGTGACAATGTTCCAGTTCAAGTTCTTTATTGGAAAATAATTATTTAGCAAAATACATAAATCATGTACAATTATAAACAATACAATTTTCCTCAGTCAAGATACAAAAAAATGTATATATTGACGTATAGTTAATAATACAAATAATTTTTATGTTACATCAGTAAGAACTTCTAACAAACAAAATTATAACATATACTGAAAACGAAATAATAATACTCTTAATATACATTAAAAAATATATATATTTAAAAAATCAAGAAAAATAAAAAATTTATAATAATAAGATTACAAAGTGACAAAATCATTGTTGGTTATTACAAAAATCTAAATCATTAACAAGGAGGTACTTCTTCAGGTGTTTTTTTATAGTGGATAATTTAAGATTACTCATTATAACGTCAGAAAGAAAATTCCACACAATGACTCCCTTATATCTCAAACATCTTTGACAAAAACTACTTCTAAAAATGGGCAAGTGTAACTTATCGCATAATCTAGTATTATGAGCATGATACTGGGAATTAGGAAGAAACATGTCATTAAAAATGTCAGGGCTATCTCCTTTAAGCAATTTAAACATAATAATATTCGCGCAGCGAAACGGCCGAAGGCCGTTGAGCGAAGCGAATTGAGTGCAAGAGAAGACTCAAAAATCTGTGCAGTGATGGTCTTAACATCAACAGTCCACAGTTTGGAATTAGGTCAAGTGGGTCCAGCTTCTTATCAATGATTTAGTTTCGTATTTAACAAAACATAACATATTCGTTTTCAAAAGTGTCTTAAAAATTCAATTTTCTCTAGTAATATATCCTGTACCAATAATTTTTATGAAATGGTGAATTATTAGCATTGACAAGCTAAATTAAATTATTAACATGTGATTCATTTAATTTCAATCAGACAACAAGAAAACATAACAAAATTAAAGTTACATAATCTTATAAACTGATGATTATGTAACAGCGAACAGATAATCTACATGCAATGTTATTGTTTTTGTATTACTATATATTTATACTATTATGTAATATCAACAATCTAACATAGACTTGACTTTGGCAGCTTTCAGTGCTGTCTGCCTTTTTACCATTTAGCTAATTATCTATCTATCTATTTATCTATCTATCTGTCCGTCATCATATCTATCTATCTATCTGTCTATCTATTCACCTCTCTATTTATCGATATATTTATCTATTTATCTATTATATTTTTTGTCTAGTTTATCTTGCTATTCTACATTTTTCTCTGTCTTTCCATGTATTTGTCTTTCTAATTTTCTGAAACAGTTACTTAACTCCTTTCATACATTGAATATTAAATAAACATGAAAGTCATGGTAACACTATAAGTCCTACAAAAACTTTTTAAAGTGCTGCGCGAATTTCATGGCAGTGCCATTTACATATATATATGTTGCCGAACAATATCTGTAACTTTCGAAATCTTCATTTTTTAAAATATAGAATCAGTATGTGAATTTAGTGTTAGCTATTTTATTCGGACAGCTTTTTTTGCAATTTAAGTAGCCTGTTCAGTTTGAAGCCCCAACATAATATTCCATAGTTAAGAAAAGAATTTATCAGGCTATCATATATTGTTTTAAGAGTAAACATGGGGAGAAAATGTTTCAGCTTATCCAGAATGCCGACTGTCTTAGATATCTTTTACCAATAGTTTCCATATGCACTTTCCAGTTTAACTGACTATCCATGATTATGCCTAGAAAGTTAAAATTTTCAACATATTCAATCATTTGATTGTTTATCAGAAGTTTGGGAGGCCGTACAGTTTTATTGTAAGTTTGATACTCCATAGTCCTCGATTGCTTAAATTCTTGGTTTATCACTCCAATATTTTCATGGTGATATGGGAGCACAGAAAGATTTTGAAGTCATTTAGTATATTTTAGAGACGGCAAGACCTAATAATATTTTTTAGGGAAAAATTTATTGATTTAGGGCTAAATGAAGAACTGGGAAAAGAAGGCAATGCCACCCATGTATACCCGCTTGATCAACATCATTAGGCACCAAGAAAAAAATTACCAAATATAATGGTATGAAAAGCTACACTCATTAATTCAATTTTGTTGCTGAAAACTTGAAGTGCCGAGAACTGACATTCTTGTTTCTGAATCATTTTGTATCTGTAATAAGATGATGTCCCTCTGGTAGGATGGAGTTGGGAGGTGTATCTAGACATTTGTGTTGTTAGATTTCATTTCGCATTGTTTGTTTATTTTTGATAACCAGTTTCATCCAGATTTTAAATGATGTTCACATGGAATCGCAGGATATATCTCTGACCCACTCCCTCATTATAAAAAGTTCAACAAAAATAAGTCTCCTTTAATGGGAAATGGAATATCTTAAAGACCTCTTTTCCGATTTCTATCAAAGTTCACTGATTTGTTGGCCTGCATATTGACATATTGTTATTGTGTATTTGCAGCTTTATTGCTTCAGTTGTTTCTGGACCAGCAGACCATGAGTGCACTTACCCCTCTTTCAAAAATTTTAGGTTTTGGCTTTTCCGAAAAAATATTTTCTAAAAGATGCTTCAACTCCACTCAAATTATTTCTAATGTCACCCAAGGAATCTGAACTGTGAAAATGCTACAAAATAAGTCCTCCATTGTCTACTAAGTATGATTGAGATACAAATTTTCTCCACTCACTTGATGAAGTAATGAAGTAAGCAGCTGGTTGCTCCCCCGCTTGGTCAAATTGTGCATATCCATTGGAAAAGCCACAGATTTCTGCAAACAGGGGTAGGCTCACTCGAAGGCCGCTTACCCGAAGGCCGCTTGCTCAGCCAGGAATAATACCACTTAACTACAATTACACACATTTAGGGTCGATATACAAGCCAAGAATTCAGACATCTGTCATAAAAATCAGAGAAGGAATCTTTGAGATAATCAAGTTTATTTAAGGGGGACTTATTTTTGTTGAACTGTTTATAATAATATTATTATTGGTCATATGTGCCACAGTTCAATCAACCGATCATTGAAGTTAATGAAGCAATTTATTATCATTATTTGAAAAACCAAAAAAGTTTAGATAATAATAATAATATCTTTATTACAAAATGGTTGATTCCAGACTTCTGGAAGACCTTTAAAATGAACTTATACAGATGTCTGTAAAGATACAAATTAGTAGTTTGACAGACGTCTGCAATCTCCATTTGGAAGAATCAGTAGACGTCTGTATGCCTGTAACTCATAAAAAATGGCTCTTTTCTCATATGCATTTTTCAGTGAATAAATGTACATAAACAATGACAATTAAAGCAACTAAAAAACTAATGATTACAAAAAAAGATAAATACAGTGACTTGGTAACACACAGGTCATAAAAGATATCCCGAGTAGCTTCGAATCTCAATGTCTCACAACTGAGAGACCCATCACAAACAACTGCTTTAGGTAAATTGATAATGTGGTTATAAATGAATAGAATAGAATATAATATAATAGAATAGAATAGAATAGAATAAAATAGAATAGAATAGAATAGAATAGAATAGAATAGAATAGAATAGAAGGTCCAATGTCGTGAGATGGTGAAATTTCAGTTTTGGCCCAACATGGACATGCATTTTGGGTCATATCTTAGCTTTCGTATAGAATTTATGCATGTATTATGGATCATATGAAAGCCAGTGATGTCCCCTTTCATGTAAATAGCAGGAAATGTATCTACTTCTCATAGGTTTTTGTATATTAAATGGTAAATGATTGCATATGGGATACATTTTTTGTATGACGCTGGACAGTGAATGTAAAAAATCCAAATAAAACTTTAAAATGCAAGCAAGTAAACGCAGTTAAAATAAAATTTAAAATTTGGTATTATGCTCTGGTTAGCTGAACATCTTGTGAATGCAGAAAAAAAGCCATAATATGTTTCTTTATTTCAGAATGACACGTTTTGCATAAATAAGGTTGTCATATCACACTCAAAGCCAAAATGAACAATGTAATTTTTGATGCATCAAATACACCATTCACTGATTTGATTTTTTTTTTAAATTTCATCAATGTTTTGCTCATGACCTGGTCTGTCAGGAAATAGCAACAAAACTTTGTAGAGGCTCTTCTTTTTAAGCTGTGAGGGCCCAAGTAAGACTGACGAAAAATTGACACCCTCTTTTTTAGTGAGAATTATGGGGGTACTCTAATGATGCTCTCTGATTATGGTTCAGTATGACAATTTTACTTTTCTGGATAGTTCCGAAATGCTCATGAGCCTGGCTTTCCATTGGTGCAGAGAAATGAGGTATATATTTTTCACTTTTTGGCATGTAGACAAATTTGTTAACCTGTAAAAACGAACATAGCCTATACACGACCAGGGCATTTGTGTGCAAGCCAAATATTGCTTTTCACGAATTTCTGTATGTGTTATTACGAACATTGCAATCAGAAAATTGGCTAAAACCTGCTCTAAACCTAATTTCAACACTAAACCCTAATGATAAAGCACTTCCACGAATTTTAGTTTTAGCATATATATACATGAATGAATAATAAAGCACATTCACAAATGTTAGTTATAACATATACACGAGCACTTATGCTCGTTTTTACACATCCACGAACTCGTACATGCTCGTTTTTACACCTCCACGAATTCGTGAACATGCCAAATAATGAAAAATATATACATACTAGATTTACCCATGATTTGGGGCAGGACTATAATGAGGAATAATTAACCCCCCCTCCTCTACCTGCATTGGCATCTGGCCCCGTGTTGCATGCTGAGCATTTGAAATAGTCATTTGAGTAATAAAAGTAAGGAGTGGTGGTAGAGAAATTGAAGTTGATTGTATTTCCTATCCTTTTGACATAAAATGCTATGAGTTTTGGCATATTGATGAAGAAAGACTGGAAATGTCATGCCCATAAGGAAAGGAAAAGGTATGTGTAAAGGAAACGTGGATTGATGGAAATTTATAGAATTAGGCTAACAGGTTAAAGTGTATGGGCATTGGGACATTGACAGATGGAATGGGCTTGAGAAGAGCTTTAAAATGAGGGTAAGATGAGGAAGATACGATGAGTAGAAGTGGTTGAGCTAGGTAGGAGTGAAGAACAGTAGGTGAGAGTGAAGTGTGCGGAGCTTTTTGGCGGGAAGGCAGACGGTGGCGCCAGTCCTAAACGTGAGCAATAGCGGAACTACGATGGAGATTCATGCGCCCCTGGTGGGGAACAACAGTAGAGGCAGAAAACGTAAATAAGGGAGCTGTTTCACTGTTATTTGCTGTTATCAGAAGGACAGGATAGATCAATAAGGATAGGTGGACAGTTTAGGTGAGTCGCATTGCTGGGGGAGGAGTTTTTAGCTGTTGCAGGTGTGACCATGTGACCCATGATTTTAGCATCTTATACCCGGCAGGGATATATAGCTTCCGAGCCAGAGAACCACCTCTCATACATCTTCATGTCGCTGGGGTAAAGTTGGAAAGTGGGTGACGGTGACGTTTAAAGGCTATCTTACTTCTTTTGGCAGGGTAAGAGGACGGTGGAGGAGCAGGAGGAGGGCAGTGACTGGTACTGTCAGTACCTGCAGTTGTGGCACCTGTAGGTGCAGATTGAGAAGTACCATTGCTTGCAGACTTTTTTGCAGGACGTGCAGATTTTGGGGCTTTTTTCCCGCCTCCAATGACTTGTAGTATTATTGTAATTTCAATTACAAAAAGACATAGGATTTATTAAACATACTTTATTAACAATTCTTTCTTCATCGCTCTTTTTTAAAATACACTTATATATAAATTCTAAAATAGAGGTATACTTCAATCAGCAGCACCAAAATTTATCGAAACACAATAAAATTGACTTCAACTTGACTTTGAAATTCATTCAATATGCTTTCAAGACATACATGCATGTACAAGACTGTCTGTTATGATAACAAGAAAAGTACCCTTAAAAAAGGGTACAGTATCGATCTTACCATGAACCTGAGGGCATAAGGCATGTAATGAAAAGTTTTAATATCTAAAAGTAGGCATTTCTATGAACTGTTGTCAATAGAAAAAATTCCAAGCCCCCTCCCTTTGTTTCATGAAAATCTGACACAACTATAAGGATGTGTGAAATAAAAGTAAACTTCGGTTATTTCATTTATCTAAAAAAAATTAGCAAATACCCCCCTCCAAAAATAATGGTTTGTTGTTCTCACTGGAATTCTCACTGGGTTTTAGAAAGTTTGCATCCTCAGACCGTTATGCGCCGAAACGCCTTTTGCGAGGTTAATATTGCAAATAGAGCAAAATGAGTAAGTGCATTTAATGCAGATGAGTTTACTTGATATATACAGGTTTTTTTAATTTTGAAAATCGGATGTGTATTAAGGTTTTTAGGGCAAGTTTCACATTGAAAATGATGTACACAATCTTTGATGACGTTTCACAATCAAAAAGTTTCACAGTAGATTTCCCTACCTTGATGAATCGATTCACTGTTACAGGTAATTTCATTAGTACACGATTCTAAGGTTCTTGACCCTCAAAATACGTTGCATTTTTGGTTAATCTGATTGGTTAAAATCCAACAGATCGTCACACAGCTGGTATATCAAACGTAGTAAGTCCCTGTTTAGCATTGATTCCTCACAGTCAAGTCTGAATGACAAGAATCGCATGGTAATGAAATCGCCTGTAAGATAACTTAAATATATATATATATAAGTTTTTTTATAGGTTAAGACATCGATACAAAAAGTATATTTGAGGGGGGAAGCAAAAATTGTTTGGTCAAGATGAAACTGCTAGAAAAGTGTTTATACCATTCGAAACCTCTTTCAGCAAATCACATGCCAGTATTTCAGGGAAATAATTCCCATATACTTTGTTGTCCAGTTATCCGCTCATGTTTGACTGTTTGTCTCATGGTATAAGCCAGTTATTCACCATGGGATCAGGAATATGTGTTTTTCACACCTCGGGCTAAAGCCCTCAGGTGATAAATCACATATTCCCTCGCCTGTGGTGAATAATCTCTTCTAATCCTTGCATCACGCAAGTCCCCGGAGCTGACATACGGATGGGAAATGACTCAAAAACTTGCTTCTCACACCAACTCCATTTGAGGAAACAAATTGAACACTCTGTAGGCATCAACGGTGATATTTGTCACATATCTATGCCCAACCGTGATACATTCCGATATTCGGAGCACAGTAAAGAACCTGCAAAATCCCACCATGCAAATGGTGTCCCTCTCTGTCATACTCTATGTTACCATGATCCAACTGTTCAAACTTCATGCCAAAATATGCTGTGTACATTGAGTGATGGCCATCCTCATCTCCATTTTTGGATCTTATAATAATGCCCTCCTTAGAATCACATGTTAAGGAGAAAAAATAAGCAGAGTCAGAAAAAATTCCCCCCTCAGTGGTGTTCTGTGTGGTCAGATCAGCATGAAAGAAGGGACCAAACAAGACAAGCACAGACATCATCGGCACATAGCCTTCAATAGTGATGTAGTAACGCCCCGGCTTCAAATCTTTCAATGTGACAATTTCTGTACCGTTGCTAGAGACCTCATGGATAATTCGACCATTGTAAGTTATTTCCATTTCATAATTGGTGTTATTTCGGAGACGAGACCCAGGCTCTTGAAATGAATAAATGTCATGGACTTCTATGGTTATTTCCTTGGTGTCACTCGTGAGGTCAAAGTATTTGTAGAATCTCTGCTCTAGTTTCAGAGGACGCCGAACAAGATTTTGAAAATTGAAGCGTCTTTTCACACACGGTTCAATGTCGACATCTCGAAATGCAGCCTTGACATCTTCAGTGGAATATCCTATATCTTTTGCAGCTTTCACTGCTCCACAAGCCCCTTCTGCAAAGTCAGTATACTTACCCCAATACAACTTATTTGCGTTCACAAATACATGGAAAGCCCAACGAATACCCCAGCCTGGTCGTTGAGACAGAAGGTAAAAAGCTTTATTAAATATACCACTGCTGTGATGAACGTCCATGCCAGGGCAGTAGTCTATATAACTCGCCACAGATTTATCATCTCTCGGTGGATCATCCATGAAACGAAAAATGCCATCGTCGTTCTTAGCTAACTGAAATGAGAGCGTTACATTAAATTACAGAGCGACCAAAATATATGTATACTAGAATTTGAATGTTGAAAATGTAATGGCACATTATTACTGCAAGATCAGATCAAGATGAAAGCCTAAAGAAATGTGTCACTCCAACATGGTGGTCCCTTGTACTATACTCAGAAAGACCACATAAGAAGAAGGGCAAATGGCAGTGAATAGAAAAATAAGGGAAATAGGAGAAATTGAGGAAAGGGCAAATGTAAGATGGCTTAAAGGTAGTCTATGTGTTCTTTCAAAATTTGGCTTTCAATGCCATGAAAGATTTCTTCTGATCAATATTTTGCCTTGAATTTTTTTCTTTCACTTCTGAGACGCATTGTAGGCTACTCATTGTGTCAAAATTTCACGAAAGTATCACAATTCAAAAGGCACGAAACTAAGTCATTTTCCTGACTGTGTTCCTAAATTGGTGAAACGCAAGTTTTCTCTAAAATCTAAAAAAAAGTTGCTGAAGTAATATTTTGGGCTATTTATCGTCTATTAGACAGGCTTTCAAGCGACATCTTCCTTTTAGTTGTAAAATGTAGTAAGAGAGTTTTTTTGTGCAAAATCTTAAATTTGAATAAACTGACCAACGAAAGTATAATTGAAAGATTTTTGGCACAATTGTGCTTGTCGACTATAGAATCAATTCCATCTATTTTATTTTGTTTTGGGCAGCATACATTATTAATTGCAGTGTCACACGTTCTATTGCATGGCTGATTGATTACAGGTTTGGTGTATACTTTCTCATGGAATAGACCAGCGGAAATTTTAAAATTGCGAAGGACTTGCTTCATTGAAATGATATTTCTACAGCACTGCTGTGGGGAAGGGGACATGTTGGAAATAGCAATCATAAACTTTTTTTTATTTCATTCAAATATGCAGGCAACCATTAGTAACTCACCTCATAACCAATCATCCAGTCACTCTTGCCGCTCAGATAGAGTTGGGCAGCCTCACTTGCCATGTCAGAGAACGCTTCATTGATGCCACCTGACTGATCTTCGTATTTCAGGTTAGCGTGATCTCTGGTGAATCCATGAGCAACTTCATGAGCTATGACACCTATGCTGGATAATGGATGAAATCTCTTTTCTCCATCACCAATGCCAATGAAGTTTTGGGCAGGCACATAGAAAGCACCCTCCATGTCTTCTGCATAATGGACACCAATGACCGCTCGACGTTTGAGAGCTTTGGAGCCATACCATTCTTGAAACATGTCGTAAACTTTATTAAAGAAGTAATATGAATCACTCATAGGTGAATATGCACCATTTTTGGCATCATTAAAACCTTTTTTGCAGTCAAATTCAAAGCCAGTCGAGTTCTCGTCATACTTGCTAATGTTAGTAGTGAAATTCATATGCACCACTGCTACATTGTCATTCTCCAACCTGCATGTGATGCCATCTGCGGTGTATACTTGAAGGTTTTCTCTATCCACTCCATATTTGTATGCACCAATCTTCTCATTTCCTCCCATTGCTTCTATCTCCGTGACTCTCTCTCTATGTTTGTACTTGTGGATGCCAAATGACTCCAGCAGGCTATTCTTTTCCAAAACTTCACCAGTGTTTGCATCTATTGTATATTGGTATTCTTCTGGCTATGCTGGATCCATGACAGTGATTGTAACCTCATACGCAAGATAAGCAACAACATTCCTTGTTTCTTCTGTGTCATCTGTATCATGAGCTGTGTAGATCACTAACCTGATGTCTCTTTCTGGCCTGAATGAGATAACTTCAGTTTTTCTTCCTGATTTCACAACAGCAATGGCAAATGCTTCTTCCTTGCTCAACACTGGCTCAATACTAGGGACATCATCTTCTATATGTTCGAGCGTAGTTCCACTGGCATCATCAGTGAATTTCCCGTCAGATGTCAGTTCTAATACCACAGCTTCCCCGATGACTGGCAGCCCTTTGTACTGCTGTGTGTACTTGACCTTTCAAGGAATCAAAAATATCAACATAATGACCATAAAATTTTGCTAGTGGGCCTACTGATTGTCTATTCTAATTTGGTTATTTGTTAAATTTTAATTGCATAACTCGTAGACCAGTATGTGTAGCATTCTGAGATGCTCACTGTACAGTGTATACCATGGGTTGAAGAGTCCAGCATGGAGTCCTCTGTACCCAGTCAAAGGGATTGGACGAATCAAGCAAAGATGAGAAAAAACTTTTAAAAAAGATTATTAGAATAGGTAAAAAATGGGACTTTGTTTAGAGCTCTTTGCAGATTAGCAGTCCACTGGAAAAATTAATTTTCTTATTTTCAATTTGCAAACTAGCGTTGCCAGGTCATTGACTTTCTGTTGGTCTCCTAATCTTCTTATTTGATGAGTACTTTTAGTCATTTAATTAGTTCGTTTATTGACACCTACAATCCTACATGCATGTATGCTACTTGTTTATGATATGCAATAAATCAATTTGAAAGTTAATTTTGAAACAGTTTTGACCGCTAATCTGCAAACAGCTATAATGATTAATTTCAATGATTTGTTTATGATTATTGTATCAAATTATTTTATCAGCATGCAAATGTATTTAGTGGACACTTCTCTTAAGCTATTCTGTGTTCACAATTAAAATATATCTAATCTTGACATCTGGCCAAAAAATAAACTTCGTAGATTCACCGTGTCCCCTTTCCCGCTACCATTAAACATTAGTGTACATTGCTTTCACCATTCACCCCTAGGGGCCTAGCCATTGCCTAAATTACATTGTACATAACAAGCCTTATTCCAAGTCCCAGTCTTAGAATGGATATCCTGCTAGTTACCTTCATTGTGTTGTCTGCTGTCCTGACTGAATCAGTAAGTGTCAACGTCTCATCTGGGCTCAAACGGAGCAAATGGTCCGCAGTCACTTCCATGGATCGAGCATGTCTTTTACGAGACCTCAAGAACTTTTGGTTCAGATTTTCCTTCACCCTCTCTTTGACATTCACTCTCTGGGCACCGTGGGCCAGCTCAGATACAACTGAAATTGCATGATATCGTAAAAATCAAGTGTTATTGAAAACATTTGCCTTGGATAATAATGTAATCATATTATACAGTCGGTTATCACAGTGCTTGTGCAATAACTGTATTTATGGTACCACAGTAACTGCAACTGTACTAAGTCACTGTCATTCTTTGTATCAGATTATGAGGCAGGATTATCCACAAGGCACAGCGGGCACTGTGCCCAGGGCCTCACATAGCTATAATAATAATAATATTAAGTACTTATATAGCGCCAATTCCAGTAAACTGCTCATTGGCGCTTGGTTAGATTAGTTGATGTTTTTGTAGTATTTTGCAATAAGATATGTTTTCAATCGTTTCTTGAAGTTATCCAGTGTTCTTCATTTTCTCACATTTTCTGGTAAGCCATTCCAAAGTGTTGGTGACGAAAAGGAGAAGACCCTATCTTCGATTTTTTTTTTATATTGTGAGGCAGGTATCTGTAAGAGCAGTTTGCCATTGCTGCGGAGATTCAGGTCATTTTCAGGTTTGAGTGTAATGAGACTTTTGAGGTACTGAGGCGCTTGATTATTCACAGCTTTCCATGTGGATGTCGTAAATTTGAATTGAATCCTTGCAGGAATTGGAAGCCAGTGTAACTCTTTCCTGTGATGACTAACCTTATCATGTATTTTCAGTCCTTCAATCAATCGTACAGCAGAATTTTGAGCCACCTGAAGTTTATTTATTGTTTGTTTGGATGAACCATACTAGTGGGGGCCTCAGAAAATTTTGAAAAAGAGGATTAAAGGTCTAGAAAAAGGGCACTTCCCCGCTTTTACGAAGTCATACAACATCAAACTCGGAACTACGGTTCACAGGGGCCTCAGAATCACCCATAAATTGCAACCACTGGCTTTTGAGTGTGTAAGTTCGAATCCTCCCAAGGAACTAAATTATACCCATCCATGTTATGTTGACCTGGAGGCAGTAGTGGATCTAGGGGGGTTTAGGGGGCTGCCCCCCTATACCACTGTGATAGAAATAACATTTTGAAGAATATAATTAAGAAGCAACATTGCCTTGCAAATGCTGAAACGACACCCACGCGGTCCCTCGAATGCCGAAATGACAATCGGCCCTGCCCCCAAGACTATCCTGTCTGGATCCACCACTGGTCTATGACCTCATCATTACATCTGCATCAGCAGCTCATATATGCTGGAATACATGTATGTATCTTCGGAGCAATACCATTTGTATGACAAAACAATACATACCTTCCAGCAACAACAGGCCTCATGACAGGATACACCCCCACACTATGGGGTAAGTTGGGGGAGTTGGGGGGAAAGGAGGAGGTTATGCGAGGAAAGTGGGTGTAAGTGGGGGCAAGTGGGGTGCAAGATGGGGTAAGTTGGGGTAACCAGGGGCTAGTAGGAGGCAACTTGGGGGAAGTCGGGGGAAAGCAGGGGCTAGTTAGGGAAGTGAGGGGGAAGCGGGGGAAGTGGGGACAGGTGGGGGCCTGGGGGGTAAGCGGGGGGAACTGGGAGAAGCGGGGGCAAGTGGGGTGTTAGCGGGGGGAAGCAGGGAGAAGCGGGGGCAAGTGGGGTGTTAGCGGGGGCAAGTGGGGGCTAAGAGGGGGAAAGTGGGGGGTAAGCGGGGTTAGTGGGGGAAGAGGGGGGAAGCAGGGGGCAAAACGGGGGTAAAATGGGGGTAGCCGATATTACGGGAATAACAAAAGGGAGCGGGGGGTGTATCCTGTCGTGAGGCCTGCAAAAATTATTTGATACGTGTAATTCATGCAAATTAAGAAAAAAAATTTCCAGGTTAGGGTTGAGGGTTAGGGTTAGGGTCTTGCGGTTAGGGTTTAGGGATTCAGATAATTTTTGCTTTTCAACTTTTTATAATTAAGTTTTCGCTTCTTATAAAATTTAGCATAGAAATTAGCTGAATTAGGAATATTTTGCCTTTCTGCAGCTAGTTGACCACTGGAGTTTCCATTTGATAATCACTGGTTTTCTGTAAGTGTATAAGTAGGCCATCATAAGTAACACTGGTAGCCGTTGTGACAAAACTTCACCACCCATTATCGGGCTAGTATTGTACAATGTAACTGGTGTGTGATACAGGGTCATGTCCCCGAATGCTGGAAATCTTCCAGTGCCACTTTCGGTCTTCTAACCTAATTTGCCATGACGCGGGGACAAGCGGAGGTTTTTGGCGTTTTACGGGCTGAGAAATGATGCGATTTTCATCATGTTCGCAGGAAATGCTGCTCTACTAGTGTGGAAAAGTAATTTATCCAGACATTTAGCCCAGGTACCTCCGGGGCGATTCTAACCGGATGGCCTGTTTTCCTATCTTTAGCATGCAAATGCCATAGTGGGCCCACACAGGCCTATGCAGAGGCCTAGAATCACAAAACCATGCAATTCGAGGGGGAAGGCGTCCAGAAAGGCATGAAACTGCCACCGGCACCCGCACAATGCACTGTTTCAGCTTTTCCCACCAAAAATCTGCTGTTTTTCAGCTGTGATCTGTCACCGACGCAATCTTAGCCCATGGCATGGCCATAGTAATGTTGATCTACTCCATTTTAAGCAATTTCCATGGTAGTTACTGGCCTGCAGCCTGTATTTCAAAGTTCACCTGCATTAAGTCAACCAATCAGAGCACAGCTTTCTATTTTCTCCCGGCCTAAATCCTATAAACCAATGTCGTCTGCTAGATATGAGCTGTCTGCATGCAATAAAGCTTGCAGGCTACAAACGTAGCAATGAAATTACGAGAATCAGGAAAATTTAGGCCTTTAACAACCACTGAGCCACTGGAATGTCTGTTTTTGCATCTTTGCATGTCTTAAATGACTGAAAATTAAGCAAGAAACCAACAAAAGGCTATAGCTACAAATGATATACCATTCTTGTGTATTCTTATAATTTACATCCTTTCATCTTCTCCTTTCATCTTCTCTATACTGTTTGGATGATCCAATTGTGACAGATAAAACAAAATTTTAAAAATTGTGTCCGGAACTTATATAGTATGGACTTGATTTACAAGTGTGGCAACCAACTTAGAAAATAAATTGTCTAAAGCTTTGTTTTAACTAACTAGGATATAAAACTCAAGGATTTATGAATAAGAGGCATTGGTATGGCATAATACTAGCATGGTCCTGGGGTGTATGCAAACTTTCGACCCATCAAGTTTGGACAGCGTGAAGATTAATGCTGCTTTTTTTTAAGGGATTTGGTGAAATAGATCAATTGTAGCCGAATTCATAAGTTCAATATGTAAGAAAAAAAGCATAGAAATGCCAGATATGCAGACCAGTTTGTGCTTACATAATGCATCTTTAACTATTTCATGTCCAACAGTATGCACATTTTTGACCTCAACTGTAGGTGTTTTTGGGGTCACAGGAAACATTGAAAGGAATTTCAGCACTGTCCAGGCAACCTTACATCATATATCTTGCATCATGTATTAGGCATTTTATTGAGATAATTATCAGTATGCGGGAACAAAAAGTGTTATTTACTCAATTGCTCATTAGTCGAATTGGCACATAAGTAAATATTTCTCTATTCATCTGTCTATCATGGAACATCATGTCTGACAACATGTGCTGAGGTAACTGGATAGCAATGTTTATTTTATGGAAGTAGGCAGACAATGACCAAGAAAAATGTTGACAATGACCGAGAAAAATGTAGACAATGACCAAGCAAAATGCAGGGAACTGCAATATATCAATACACTATATTAGCAAAAGTTGGTTTTTAGAAATACCAAATGGTTTGTCCTTAGTTATGGTTATTTTTTAAGAAGTTTGGGTTTTATCATTTCATTTGTGCTCATTACACATCCTGATATGGAGGACAAACCCAGACAAAAAACCAATCAGGGCTTTTGAAAGATATTTATTTATAGAGTGAATAATCATTTATGAAGAGGTGTGCATGGTTTATGTACAACACCCGCGAGCAATTTTTCCATCTGAATTAACAAACATCAACATGAAGCATCCCGGATGAACTAAACCCTTCAGAACATCGTGTAATATATGCCAAGAAATGTCCTAAATTTTTAAGTACAAGCCACTCAATGTTTAGTGAGACCAGATAGCCATCTTTTAATTATCTCCCAGTAAATAAAACACAAAATTATCTATGGGTGTACCATCAATATGACGCAGTCCTGAGAAAATGCTGATGATGGCACATTTGTCAACATTTTCAGAAAAGTCTGAGTTGTGTGGTCATTCACTTTTTTTGTCACTCTGCACTATTATTTACACTGACAAATAAGAGTTTTGCGAATGTCTGACTTTCTGAAGAGATTTCTGTCATTTGTCTGTCTTGGTGATTTTGTTGCCTGCTCTAGGATGCTCATTGCTCACGCCATGCTCTAAGGTGCCGCTTTAGTGACTCAGTCAGATTTTCTGTCCGTTTCCATCTTTCCTAGGCTAATTATTGAGCACTAAGTGTACACTTTATAAGCTGGAGATTGAAGCTATGTTAGATCCGAGACACAGGCATCACAATTGTTCACAACAGTTGAGTTCTGCACCAGACCACTACCAATGGTACAGATACACCAAGGTGGGAAAGTCCCTGAATTGACCACCTTGCAGTAATGTTATGCCAATGGGGTGCAGGGTGGCTGATTCAGGGGAATTGCCCAGACTTTCCCACTTCCTTGTACTGTTTAAGGAGGCCAGTGTCATGCAGGCCATGGAGCTGCGTTGGTAAATGATTGAAATGCTTGTGATCCCAGATGCAGTCTATGGTTAGATGCACAAATTAATCCAACACCACAATCAATGTAACAATAAATTTATTATAGTGATGAATTTACCTTCAGGAGAACTGATATAAATTGTCAGAATTTTCAATTCTCCTGAAGGTAAATTCATCATTATAATGAATCTGGAGATCGAGAATCTGCATTCAAGAATAAATTTATTGCCAATAAGATGTTGCAACTGCCCTTTTATGTGACAGGTGTGTAGTTTTATGATTTTAATTGCCAAACAGGCCTGTGTCTCATTGTTGGATTGGCAGGTCATACGCTGAATTATATGGAATCGATGTCTCATTTTGCTGGCTGGGAGTCATGTCATTTGAAATTATTCAAACATGGGGACTGGGTGGTAAGTTTATCCGTCTATTGGGTCAAATCACAAATTTAAAATACTTTTCTGCTGTGAACTCCTTTAAAAGACAATTTTGATCATCCAGGAATAAGTTTATTTTGCTGCACTTCTAGTGCATAGGGGAGACCGGGGCTAGTTGTCACAATTTTTTTACTTCAAGTTTGACTGTATCTGAGAGTTCTCTAGGTTCAGGTTGTCTGGAAACTTCCAGCCCAGTAACATTTTTGTAAGTCTTGAGAAAGTTTTTATTCAGCTTTCGTCCTGATTTATCAACCATGTGTCTCCCTGTAGGTCATGTTGTAACTCAAAGTCATTTTTGTGAAAATGTGACAACTTGTCCCGAGCCCGGGGCAAGTTGTCACACTCGTATGGCCTATCTAACATCTCTAGACAGATTTTCTATAATCCAAGCTTGTATTACATCGGATTCCTTTTGAAAAATAAAAATGCACATCTTGCGAAAACTTTGGATGAATGCCATCATAAATCAAGGCTTATTTCTACCAGATAATTGCTTCTCAAATTGGAGGAGAATGAAATGATTGAAAATTTCTGTTGAAAAAGTCATTTTTAAGAAGTCCACATATCACATGACAGATTATACTTTTTTTCAACCACATCATACAAAAAGCTTAGCAATCAAACAGATCTTGAAATTTATTTAATAACGACAGAACTGCTGCCACCTATAGCCAAGTTATAAGCATTGTGACAACTTGCCCCTGTGACAACTAGCCCCGGCTTATCCTCGTCACGATCATGAAGTCAATCCGATATCTCGGTAATCAAAAGAGAATATATTCTGTTTCCACTTAGAAAACACAGACAAATTGTTCACGGAGACTATGGATCAATGCCATCATGAATCAACGCCTTAATAATCTCCCAAAAATTGTCTCAAATTTGAAGACAACGAAAAATTTGAAAATGATGAAAAAATTGAGTTTGAACTGTCATTTTCAGAAATCTTCACATAGCGCATTACAGACTACACATTTTTGTGATATCATCACAAAAATATTCCCCATGTCAAAAAATATCAAAATTGATTTAATTGCCATGCAGCTGTTAATATCCATAGCTGAGTAATAAGCATTGTGACAACTTGCCCCTGTGACAACTAGCCCCGGTCTCCCCTACTTCTCCAGATAATTGAATGACTCGGGTATTTTTAATTATTATTATAAGTCAGTTCAAAGGCAGAATTTACTTATGTAATGACCTTTTTTTGTAGAGGCTGGGCCTAACAATTTGCAGCTACATGTACATTTTGCGAATTATGTATGCTTGATGCTGATGGCCTATAGTTGCAGTTGAAAATATAGCTTGTCAATATTTCACATAACTAAAAGAAATTTCATTGCAATGCAAATTCTGATGATTTTGCCTATCATTTAGAAACATTCTTTTACAACCATTAGCCAATCAATGTTACAGCAGATTCATTAAGTATGTGTTTCTCAGGCTAGTTTTCATAGTATCCACGTAGTATTTTCAGCTTGCCTGACGGGGTCAACAAGCAGTTTTTTACAGCTGCTTGGCAGCCTGTATTTCAGCAGGCATTTTCGGAAAGGTTCTGACCATATAGGTGGTCGCACTATTTCACCTATCATGTTAAACTTAGTATACAGTCTCAACATAATATTGTGTTGCTTCCATCAACTTTTGGTAAACTTCTGTGACAACAAAATTTTTATTTTCTAAACTAAAATGTTCGTTTTTTGCGCGCATTTCAAATGGTCTGCTGCAGTGACAGCAGTAGCACTAGCAACAGCCAAGTTCCAGCCAGGGGGTAGTTTGCAAATTCATTTAAAAAGGAAGGAATGATGGAAGAAAGGAAGAAAGGAAGGAAGAAAGGAGGGAAAAAAGGAGGGAAGAAAGGAAGGAAGAAAGGAAGAAAGGATGGAACGAAGAAAGGAAGGAAAGAAAGATGGAAGCAAGGGACATATATATTATATGGACAAATATAGACTCTTACATAGATAGATAGATAGATGATTAGATGGCCAGATAGGTTGATAGTATATCTACAAGCAGCTGTTAAAGTGCTTGCACGTTATTTGTTAATCCTCCAAATCTGTGTTTCGAATGTAAGAAGCAATTAAACTTTGTAATATTCTGCTTTAGTGAGTAGCTTTGTTTGGAAAGAAAATATGATAAGCAAGCAATTAATAATAGTCAAAACCACTACCAGACATTTCAGTGGCTTTGATAGATGTTTTTAAGGTATTCATATTTAGATCTATAATTATGCTATGTAATACAGTGTCTCAACCAATCACACAAAGAGATTTATTACATTTTGCTGTCCTGTTGCCAAAACTTGTACTTGTTGAAATAGCTGTAACTTTACTATTCCAGAAAACTGTTGCAGCACCATTTCTTACTGCAATTACATTTGTCTGGTCTTCAACTGCTGTTGCATCCTCCCCACGCAAGCCCTGCTAAAATGGACAGGGCTTTCTGCTATTTCCAACCTCTTCTGTGATTGGCTGCTTATTCAGATCATAAGCATTTTGCAGGCAGATTTAGTCCGATTAAGGACACTTAGAGGATTACTGGAAACGAAGAAAAACAGTGTAAAACATGCAAACTTTCAAACAGTTTCATTTCTGAACTGTGAAAATACATAATTCAATGGAATTTTCGGAACTGTGATAGCACCTTTCAACAATACACAATTTCTCCATTTGTAACTGTGTGAAACAGAAGCAACAATTTCAAACTGTGATGTAACAGTCTCTGATTGGCTGAGCCAAAACCGGGTCAGTTAATTAAGTATTCATGAGTTAGCAAAGGTTATGGGCCATTTTGTCATGGTATGACTTGAGATGATGCTGCTGTTGCTTAAGAGGCCTATGCCCTGTCTATGATGTCTGAAAAATGTCAAGTTGTTCGGTGTGACTTGACAAAGCATAGTTATCAGAGTTGGTCGTTTTTTCGTCGGCCTCTTCCAGCAGAATGCTCAGAACTTTTTGGATAAACCGGTTAATCTTATGCAATATTACTTAAAACAAAGGAAAAATCATATGGGTACACAATATAATATAATAATATAATATAATAAGTTACTGAGAGCAGGTTTTGAAAACCTCTTTTCTCAGATCGTTACTGTTAATATAGTTCTTCCGTATGGGGGTTAGTCAATGGTGCGTTGTGTATATACAGTTAAATATTTGGAAACAGACGCCTGGTAATTCACTTGAGGATTTTGATCATTTTCCTTATAGCAAAACCCATTTAGCCCGGATGGCCGCCGAAACTGCCAAAATAGGTAAACTGGTCTTATCAGAACATCCCGGCCGCCGAGGCTGCCTTTAGGGTGCAAATATAAGCTCAGGTAAATGGGTGACGACTAGGAGGGAGCATCGCTGGACGGCGGTGGTAGGGTGGTCCTTGACCCTTGTTGAGACTGCAGCTGCAGGTAAAGCTCGATTCTGACAGGATACTGTAGGAAATCTGCTGAAGGCCACCTCAAGTCTCCCCCAGAGAAGGCGTCGTTGACGGTCAGCAGAAGCTGCCATTGGCCGCCGAAGCTGCCATGTACGTCTCAATGATTCCAAAATTGGGCCGCCGAAGCTGCCCTTGTGTGGCCGCCGAGGCTGCCAGAGTGCTGCAAAACGCCAGGACACCTACTCTGGATCAAACTTGAGGTGGTGATTCCACCATTCTTTATCCAAGTGCGACTTGAAGGCATTCAGGGATGGTGCTGACACGGTATCCGAGGACAAGGAGTTCCATGGCTTTACTACTCTTGAGCGGAAGGAGTGCTTACGCATTTCGGTTGATGCTCGGACTTGAAACAACTTGAAATCGTGACCCCTAAGTCCTGTTTGCGATCTCTCAAGCTTTATTGATGTTATAGGGTCGTAAATTTCATGTAGAGTCTTATAGACCTCAATCATGTCCCCTCGTAATCGACGGTAAGATTATGTAGGAAGACCCAGGGCCCTCAGCCTATCAGGGTATTCTAGATTTCTAAGGCTAGTAACCTTCTTGGTTGCCCGCCTCTGCACTGCCTCAATTTTCCTGATATTTTTCTTTAAATGGGGTGACCAAACTGCTTGGCCATATTCCAAACGGGATCGTACCAGGGACGTATAGAGAGGGACGAAGATCTCCTTTGTAAGGAATTTGAAGTTGCGGCCGATGATGCCCATAATTTGGCTCGCTTTGGTGGTGATATTGTTGATATGCTCGTCGTAGGTCAGCCTGTCGTCCACAAGCACTCCAAGGTCCTTGTATGATTTAACCGTCTCCAAGGCTACTAGGCTCTGCTGTCCCCCATGGTCCATCTTCTTCAGGAACAAATTTGTTGCCCTTATGTCGGCAGATCTTCTATGGACAAACAGTCTTTTACATTTGTTAGGGTGGAAACGCAATAGCCACTTGTCGCTCCAGTCCTGCAGTTTGTCAAGATCCTTTCGGGTGTGGTCCACATCTTGATCTTGGTCAGTCGCGCTATACAGCTTGGTGTCGTCTGCGAATAAGAATATGCTGGAATCTATATCTGCTGGTAAATCGTTTATAAAAATGACGAAGAGGACTGGACCCAAGACTGAGCCTTGAGGGACTCCTGATATGACAGGTAAAGGTGATGATGTTGCCTTGTTAATGACGACTTGTTGAGATCGATTGCTCAGGAAATCTTTAATCCACTCATAAATTCTTACGGTGATACCATAATGCTGAAGTTTTATCAAGAGACGACCATGGGGGACAGTGTCGAAAGCCTTCTGAAAGTCCATGTAGACTGCTTCCAGTGTCTTCCCACTATCTAACTCTTCCGTCCAATGGTCCATAATTTTGAGAAGCTGTTGTATAGTGGATCTTTTGGGGAGAAAGCCATACTGCTTGGATGAGAATAATGAGTTGCTTGACATATAGTCCATGATCTTATCCCGGATGATACCCTCCATCAGTTTGCAAACTATTGAGGTGAGGCTCACAGGCCTATAATTGTTGCAATCTTGTCTTGAACCTTTTTTGTGTATGGCACAGATGTTACCTTGTTTCCAGATACTCGGCAATCTGCCCGTTCTGAGTGAAGAATTAAAAATGATCTGGAGGGGTTCTGCGATCACTTCAGCATTTTCCTGTAATATTCTAGGGTATAGGGAATCCGGTCCGGCTGACTTGTTAGTCTTTAATTTCTTTAGTTTCTCTACTATTGCTTTATTGGTGAAGGTGATGTCGTTGATGTTACAGGAGCCTCAGGAGGCTGGGTCAACTGTCATGCTGGGGATTTCAGTGGAGTCTTCTCGTACAAATACTGAGGAAAAGAATTTCCCAAGCAGCTCCGCTTTGTCAGGATCGGTGTCCGCTGTGATATCTGTATCAGTTTTCAGGCTTGGGATGGACGCTTTGAGTTTAGTGGTGTTGTTAACATGTAGCCAGAATTTTTTGGGATTGGACTTCACATCTTTGGCAATAGCAGTCTCATGGTTCTTTCTTGCGTTCCTGGAGATGTTCCTGACCTGGTTCCTTAAACGAATGTACTCCAGGTATTTCCCTTCGTCCCTCGTTTCGATGTATCTTGTCCAGGATCTGTGTTTTCTTTTAACTAATCTCAGGATGTTGTTATCCACGTGGAGCGCTTTCTTCTTGGGGTGATACTGAACTGTTGGTACACAGGTTTCCTCTGCTGATTTGATCTTCTTATGGAAAATGTTCCATTGTGCTTCCACATCTTCTGAACTTGGTGCTAACAAGGCTACCCAGTCCTGTTTCAGTAGACTTCTCATTTTATTGTAGTCCCCTTTGTTGAAGGCCGTTCTTAACTTCTTTTCCGTTGTTACTTTATTGGAGATGGCTATTTCAAACTTGAGGCTGCAGTGGTCACTTCTACCCAATGGGCTCTCGTACTCCACATCTGTGACCATGTCTGGGTGACTCGTAATGACCAGATCCAAAAGGGAGGGCGTCTGGGAACCTCTGGCTCGTGTTGGGCTGTCGATATTTTGGGTCCAGTAATGATCTTCTATAGACTCAATCAGTAGCTGTGCAGACTCAGCGTTAGTCCCTGTGGCTTCTCTGGATGACCAGTTGATTCCTGGGTAGTTGAAGTCACCCACTAATAATATCTCAGCATTTTTAATTTCGTTAGTTAATTTGAAAAGCTCCGCGATTCTCTCGTTGTTCTCATCCGTAGATGATGGACTCCTGTATACAGCTCCGATAACTAATTTCCTGTGGTTACTTAATTCAACTTCCAAAATCAGATGTTCCTTGAAGCTACTGTTTATGACTACTTCCTCAGTTGACAGGTTATTTGCTGCATAAATGGCTATTCCTCTCCCTCCTGAGTCTTCATTGTGGTAAATCTTGTAGCCTTGTATTGCAAGCTCGGCAGGTGATGGACGGCAGTCTCTGGTTTTTGGGAGTGTTTCGGTTATTACAATAATGTCTGGGCTGTTAATCGCTACTCTTTGTCGTAGTTCATCTAATTTATTCATCAGGCTATCTGCATTTGTGTAGAAAAGTGTTAGTGATGTAGGTGCAGTTACACAATTGGCTGTAATCAGGTGGTCGCTTCCCCCTCCTCTGGGGTCGCCTGGTCTGTTGCTTTTGGGGCAACTGCTGCCTCTTTCTGGTCCGTTCCCTCTGGTTCCCTGGGTTGTTCCTGCGCCTGACGTGCTGCTGCTCCTGCTTCCGTTCTCTCCTTCTTCTGGACCATTCTCCAGTTCCCCAGATCCCCCACAATTATAAATGTAGCTTCCGGTGTTGACTTCTCTGTTGCCTCGTCCTTCATCTTCTTAAGTTCTGCTCTCTGGCTTTTCGTCAAGTCGTGTGACAAACCTACCCGGCTGTAGAGTCTAGAGTTCCTCAATTTTTTGGCATTTGTCAGTATCTTTTTCTTGTTTTCCGTATTGGTCAGGATGAGGAGGATCGGTCTTGTTTTATCTTCAGTTTTCCTACCTAGTCTACGTTGTTGGAAGCTGTCTCGGTCCGGAGGCTTAGCCTCAATTTCGAGCAGAATTTGATTGAAATACGTTTGTCATCTTCCAGACTTTTCTTCTGGTCATCTTCTGGACTCTCCGTAACTCCATACATGATTACATTGAGTAACCGTTTCTCTCTTTTGTTCACCTCAGATATCACTTTCAAGCATAACAAGCTGTCGTCTACTGGTTCTTTGTCTGTAAGGCCTTCTATTTTAGAGTCAATTGCCTCATCTACTTTGTTGTCTAGGACCAGTTCTAGTTCATCTTTCACCATTTCTTTGACTGCATCATGACTAGGAAGGTTGTCCACTTTGGTTTCCAATGTATTGACCTTGTTTTCAAGGGATTTGTAGGAGGTTTCCAGGGCAATCATTTTTTTAATGAAGACTCTGACAGCCTATATCACAAGCTGAGCAGTAGATCTTGACTCTGCCGGAGCTCTTGTTGAAGAGCTCATAGTCCCCAGGGGAGATATTTTGACATTCTGGGTACCATCTGGTGCAGATTCCACAGCTGATACCTCTGTCTTTAACTTTGACGTTGCAGTCAACACAATTGGTTTTGGTTCTTCCCGATGCCATTTTTCAATTAGATTTGGGGATTTTGCTTAGACAGGGTAACAATATTGATCATATGGGCCTCGTGCCGGGGTTGTAACTACAAATAGGCCGCCTTAGCTGCCTCGGAGTTACAAGCATGGACTTCCATAGGACACTTTGTTGAGATACACTGCATGAAGGACAGAGTTAAACAAACAAGACAATAGTAATAGATTATGATACAAACTTTGTCACTCTTGCCTCCGCAATTGTACTTGTTAGGCCGCCGGAGCTGCCAGATAATTAGTTGTGTGAGGCAAATAATACTAAGACTTTCTCGACCAAGATTAAGAAAGCGTCAAAAATACGAAACAGCTCATAAAATTTTTGTGTGGCCATTAATCACAGCACTCTAGAATTGAAGTACTCTATAATTGAAGTCAGGCTTTTGACCGCCGTGGTTTGTCCCTAATGCCTCCGCAATTGTACTTGTTAGGCCGCCGGAGCTGCCAGATAATTAGTTGTGTGAGGCAAATAATGCAAGGACTTTCTCGACCAAGATTAAGACAGCGTCAAAAATACGAAACAGCTCAGAAAATTTTTGTGTAGCCAGTAATCACAGCACTCTATAATTGAAGTCAGACTTTTAGTCGCCGTAGTTTGTCACTCTTGCCTCCGCAATTGTACTTGTTAGGCCGCCGGAGCTGCCAGATAATTAGTTGTGTGAGGCAAATAATGCAAGGACTTTCTCGACCAAGATTAAGACAGCGTCAAAAATACGAAACAGCTCAGAAAATTTTTGTGTAGCCAGTAATCACAGCACTCTATAATTGAAGTCAGACTTTTAGTCGCCGTAGTTTGTCACTCTTTTATCTTATGCACCTGCGAATTAACTATATAAATCAAAACATACAGTCCAGGATGGTAAATCTGTCCACCCCGTATTATAGGCATGAATATACATTTTATGCAGTTTTGTTAGCTTTAAAAGCAAGAGAAATTGTTTTCCAACATATTCTGCCGTTTTATTGCGTTTATGGCATTTTAAGGTGACTCACGCTTGGTAGTTGGATCAGATAGATTTTTCTAAAATTTTGCACAGACACTCTATGGGACCTGTACATTATACAAAAATGAAAAACAAAAATATTTCACCGACTGGTTTGGTTGCCATGGTAACAGGTACATTAAGCCTGTTGACTGCTTATGAGCCATAAATTGAGTTTTGGTTATGCTTTACAGAATAAAGCATCAGATGCATTAGTCACTCAAAGAAATGTATTCCCATGGATGTACACTAATACATTTGCCCTAAATGTGAAGAAAATTATTAAAATACTTAATTCTGTGAGACATCAAAGTGCAGATGCCCACTAATAAATTACACGATTCGGCATGTGTCAATTTTGGCAATAATCAAATTTTAAGAAAACAATCAGATACATTTTTTTACAAATTGGCATGCATCATGACAGATTATTTCTAAACAAATTCCAGAAAAAAATTTCACTGAGTCATTTCTTCACTGCAGCCTCATGACTGTGCCGATCTCAATTTAAAGAAATATAAGTAATTTTAGACAGAGTTCAGTATTCACAGAAATAAATTTAAAAAATTTGTGGACTAAGCTGGGGAGCTGAAACTGTAAAGCAAGAAAATACGTCACCACATTCAACAAAAAGTTATCATTCTTCTAGTTGCTTTAGATCTCATTTAAATAGCAAATTACTGGCTGCCACGCTGTTTAAAAAACGGGAGCCGAAACTGGTAACGTCACAACTGTTTCAGGGCCTGCAGCAGTCATGACGCTAGGCAACCATACTGCTCAGAAGTACACTGTTAAAAAATAATTGTCAATTTACAGACATTTCGGGAAATTTTTTTTCCAGAACACTCTGTAAGTTCACAGAAAACATATTTGTGTACATACTAGAATTTCAGTAATCATACAGGCAGTTTTGCCAGTAATGATTGAGTCTTTTCTGTAAGCTCACTGAATTACCAGTTATATATCAACGACTTTTGAAAGGTGTAACAAATACAGAAACTGAGATTGTTAGTTTTATTTTTTTTGTCAGTTCGTGAAAGCGAATATTAATCTGTTTATAGAATGGAGTTTATTAGCTTCTATATAGTATTACTAATTTTAGCACAAGGCCTGTAGGATTCTGAACAAAATTACTTAGCTAAGGACAACAAATCTGCAAATAGACCTTACAAGTCTTTTAGAATCCATAAGATAGAAATTTATTTGTAATCATAAGTTAGATAGATAGACAGACAGACAGACAGACAGACAGATAGATAGATAGATAGATAGATAGATAGATAGATAGATAGATATATGGCTTGATGAAAATTGTTATTTTTAGCTGAAAATATGATAAAAACACTAAATAAAAAAAAGTCGAATGAAGAAGAGAAGTAGCACTATAATGCTGGAGGCACCTTTTTGATTTAAAATCCTTGTTCCATGGGGTCTTGGTGGAAACTGAGCCATTTTTGGCGTCTTACTGAGCTAGAAAAAAACACAGACCAAAATTATTGACACCTTATTTGCATCTCTCCTGTTAAAATCGATGTCCCAGCCTTTTAAGTGTTTTTATCCTACTTTAAGCTAAAAATAGCATTTTTCATTATTTAAAATAGAAATTGAACCTTTTAATTGAGCATCATTCAAATGCATTGCATTGCAGTCAAAAAAAGCTCAAAATGCATTAACCAAAAACAGATGGTTACATAGATAGCTAGATAGATAGGAAGATAGGAAGAGAGAAAGGTAGAAAGAAAGAAAGAAAGAAAGAAAGAAAAGAAAGAGAGAAAAAGAAAGAAAGATAGAAACATAGAAAGAAAGAGAGAAAGATAGATAGATAGATAATAAAGTGATAGCATCTGTACTCCACTCCCCGATCCCTTTTTCAATTTTGCAAATTCCAAATTTGACATGTCACAAAAACATGTCTGGTTCTTATAAATATTCTTGGATCTTGTTCAAACATTCACAATCTTCAGTGGAGAAGCTAATAAGCAAATTTGCCAAGTTACATGAAGATAAATTTAGTGCTTCAAATGTTATGATATTTTGAAATTTGTGCGTTTTTAATGTTGCTGAGTTTAGATAGAAAGGCAGATTGAACGATAGATAGATAGATAGATAGATAGATAGATAGATAGATAGATAGATAGATAGATAGATAGGTAGATAGATATGGTAAATGCGGTTCTATAAGCCCAGTTTTGGGCACTCACCAGGGTTGATTGATGAGATAGAAAAGGGACAGTGAGAGCCCTCAACACATTTACCCCATCTGAGCAAACTTTTTCTTGCCAAGCACAGACACTGATACGAGGGGCCACCAATTTAACATCTCATCCCAACGACATCTAGCTGAGATTTTTCTCTTGACGGTTCACTTAACCCCTCTGTCACCAACTGCTGAATGAGCTCATTAATTATAAAGCTTCTAAATAAGGGAAATAAAAGTATCTTTTTTTGTAAACAATATATGTACAGACTTCCAGTGGAGCAAGAGACTGTAACCAATCAGTCAACTACCTTTGCTGTTGCTGTTTAATTAATTCCTTGGTCGTTATGCAACCAACTTTAAGTTCTGATGGATTAGTTTGTTACATACCAAGCAAAAATTCATGGCAGAACCCCAAACATGTCTGGAATCATTTGACATCAATCACTAATTTTGCAAAACACATGGCTTCGAAATATATCCTGCTGCAGCTACTGCTCATTTTGCAGTAGTGACATCAGCCTTACCATTCTTCAGATGCATGATGATAATAGAAGGTGTGCATAATTATGTAAAACTACAGAAGCCAAATTTCCGATAGTACTGACATGCACACTATTTGATGAGACTCACATGCTCAATAGCATTTTTCCTTTCTTATGAAATCATCATGTTTACATCTTTATAAATATACCTCAAAATGCAGAATCATACATTGATCATGTCACACAAAACTATTGTATCAGACTTTATTTCAAGAAATGTCTTGTAAGCTACTATGAATTCTGGTTATTTATACAATTTCTTCGAAACTGCACATATTCACTCTCAATAATTGCGATGTACAAATCATCAATTGGATGACATTAGGACTTAGACAAAATTATGATAACATCTGTAATTTCTGGATCCTGGGTTCAATTTCAATACTGGGCGGGTCACCTGGATCGATGTTGACCAGCAATTACTTTGTTCCTTTTGCCTTATTCCTACATCCTCTTCCAAGTATATAAATACAGGAGAAGACGCCTTGATCATCCATTTCCATTTGCATTTCTGATGAATCTCTGAAAAGATAAATTATTGTAATGTATTACACATAATCTACACAACTACAATTATCCTACAAATGAGTTAAATGTTAACTCTTTTTTCTCTCATCAACCAACCCAATAATTGAAATAGGCCTGCTTTGACTGTGATTGAAATCATAGAATAATAGTTTTGGTATTTAAGTGATTTAAAAGTCCTCTGAGAAAATAGATTTATATTGACCCAAAGAAGTAAACAAATTAACCAGCGAATGTATTTCATTGCTAAATAATTGCTTCTGCTTTTCAAAGATATCAGTCAAAAAGTCAATATGCAAGAGTATCCACATTCATACATGAGCAAATCTATGGATATACCAAATTTTTGATAACTCATCTAGAAGGGAAAAAAACCAGTTAAGTTGGAAAACAACTATTTTTTTGATGCCAGGTTTTCTTGTTGAACAAGGAGGCAGGGAACTAAGTTACAACAGCATTACAGCTCAAACATGCATTATTTCTTATGTCTTTATTGTAAAATATAGTTTCTTCGGATTGGGGAGGTTAGGGCAAGTTGTCCCATTTTTTTAAAAACATTTTCCCCATGAATAATTTAGGCAGGTTTCAAGACAGATGACAAGGGACATGATCATAGTTATGCATAAATCAAAAGTAGTGATTGTGGCACAACTTGTCCTGAGGTGGGTAAAAATGTGCCAAATGATTGACAAGGTGTCGTTCCTCCAAACTTATACTGATATATTACTTGTAACTCATCAAAAATTGATGCTGTATGTACCCAAACAAAGCGAAATGTGGCAAACACTGGAATTATAAGTTTCTTTGGAAAGTCAAATTGAACATTCTTTTTAGTCTCAGTTATATAACATCATGCCTAAGGCAAGTTATATCCAATAGTGACAATATATGAGATTTAAAATAAGTTGCCCAAAATCCTAGATTAAAACTGACAACCCAAAATGTCAGATAGGCCTACTACCTACCATCAGCAATAAGCTGGAGAAATCACCTAATTGCCAATAATATCGTGCAAATGAGAAACATTATTGTCTATCCTCAGGACATCAAGTTTTCAACAATAAAATTAATTTTTGAAAGAAGCCTATTGCAGTATTATATTTACCAGGTTAAGTCATGTAACATAGTAATGGGCAGAGTGTAATCGCCTTCTTTAGTTTTTTTTTTATTTCTCCCCAACATTGGGTGGAACAACTTACCCCGGTCTCCCCTTTGTTGATTGGTTACATACACATCTTTCACATCATATTTCAAAGCTTCATTTAAGCACCTGCACCCACAAATTTACACTTGCATTATCACAGGGTAAATCCAGCAACTTGCATTTACCTTACATACAGCTCTCTCTAAAATAAAGAATTTATATCTTACCTTTCTCTGTTCTTGGGTGTCGGGATTGAGAAATACACATGAGTTCCTTCATAACTTATTTCATTATCCTTTTTGTGTTTCTATTCAGAGGTGAGATTTAAAAACTATGACAGAGATTAACAAATTGTGAAACAACAACACCTCAGTAACAACGGATGAGACATTTCACAGATATCTGTACACACACTGAGGTTTATTCACGATTGACCATATGGCCAAAAGCACAGATTAACACCTTTTGGTGTTGACAACAGCCTGATCACTCCCCTACATCAATGCTTTTCTTTTGTATTTGACCACTTCTGACTCAGATACCTCACTCACCAGCAAGTGGTCAAAGGCAATCCTACTCTTGGAGAAATAGTCCCCTTTTGGCCTAGGTATTAATGTAGAATTATGAGCTCAAAAAGACATAACAAATTTATGTGCAGTTACAACTAATTCAAAGTGCATATTTATGAAATAAGAGAAAGAAGAAAGGCCAATTAAAAAGACAACTTACATGCATTTTAAAGTCTGATAACATTGTTTGGATTGGATGTGCAATGGAGCAAAACTCCAAACAATTATATTGTCTTGTAAGTGTTACTTGGTGTATCACACCAATTCTGACAGTTTGGTTAGATAATCAAAATAAGATCAACTGAGGTATACTTTATAAATTTATGTGAAAGCCAGCCAGAATATAAAGTAACATTTGAAAGAAGATGGGAGTTTAATATTATGTATAATTGAAAAAAGAAAAGATTGACATATAGAAAAATAGATAGATAGATAGATAGATATAATAGGTTGGGTGGCTGAGTGCTTAAGGTGCCAACCTGCTCCGCTGAGGGTCCGTGCCTGTATGGGTTCGAACCTGGGTTGGGGAACCCAACATTTTCAGTGAACCTTTATGAGCAAAATCCCAGCTGAATGTTGTTCTGATAAGGCGTTAAATTAGCAGTCCCTTGTATCAGTGTCTGTGCTGGGCAAGTAAAACATCCCTCACATAGGGTAAATGTGCAACATGTTGAGGACTCACTGCTCTCTCTCCCATCTCATCAATCAACCCTCGTGAGTGCCCAGAAGTGGATTTAGAGGACTGCAGTTACTATATTTATCTGTCTATCTATCCATAATAGATATGATGGATATGCTAGATAGATATTGAAAACAGATATTATATATAGATATATATATAGATAGATAGGTAGATAGATAGATAGATGGATGGATTGGATATGAAAGATGGATAGACAGATAGATGATGGAAAAAATAAAAGATTGATTGTAAATGACCGATTGATGTGCTGGTAGAGACCATTTGATGTCCAGGGGGGGGGGGCCTTGGAGATTTTTTTTAAATAAACTTTTTGTTAGATAAATACTTTTTTTTTTGCAAAATTTTGCTGATTTTGTTAATGAAATTCGGGAACTTTGCAGGCTAAATATAAATAATTATTAGTGCCGCATAAAATAAAACTCAAAATCCCCCTCATATTATGTAGTGCAATGTGAAGATTAACATGCGTTTGGAATGTTCTGTGGCATGTTTAGGGGGGGCCATTGGGCCTTGCCCCCCCCCCTCGGGCCCAAAATAAACATGGGAAAGATAGGAACAGCCGCGGAGCGCCCCGTATTCCTAGATCCACCCATGGGAATGTTATGGCTTCTAGGGGAATAAAATGTGTATATAAAACGTGTGTCAGCTCGATGCCGATTTGTGGGAAGTTATTTTTTTCGGAAATGGACTTGTTAATCAGAAACACAAATTTAGTTAAAAACCATTGCCCACAACTAAAAATGCATCGGACCTTTTTGCCTTGCCAAGATAATCTGTCATTTAAGAAACACCTCCCCCCCGACTAGTTTCTCGCTGTCTCCGAAATAAATTAAAATTTGAGAAAGCATTTTACTGGGAGGGGGATGGCTAAATACCAATGTCAGTGAAACTTCACTTCTCTTCAACTGTTTACATGAAAAAACCAAGACCTGGAACTAATCCTTAAGTTTGCAAATCAAGTGAAAGTTCTCATGTTGCTTGCACTCTCTTCAGGAAGCAACTGCTATACACTTCTGCAGAACTACTTCTGGTCAAAAACAAAAGAGAGTTTTGAAAGAGTTGTCAAATACAATAGAATTGCAATAACTGTGACACATCTTAAAAAGGTGTCTGGCCATATGGTCAATCGTGAATAAACCTCACTGTTAGAAGCCAATACTTGTACTGATAATTATGTTATTAAGCTGATTACAGAAATGTGTGCCAACAGAGCAAGATAAAAAGTCAATGATTGAACTGTAAAATTGAACGGAATTACCATCATTATTTAGAACTGACTTGATTGGGCGTTTTTAAATCCGCCCCCCCCCAAATTAATTAAAATCAACAATGAAGAAAATAAGGATACCATTGTGACTGCTAAAAAAAATGTTTTAGTTTGTTCAATTGTTCATCTCACTACCATTTGAAACAACACAAAGTTCAGCTAACCACATGGTGCAACAACGTGGCAGCACTGTACATGCTGTACATGAATTCCTGTTTGATCAAAACATTGGCTTGGAGAAAGCACATGTCTCAGAAAAAGTCTATTCATATAAAATCAAATTGCTGTCAGCTATAGAAAACCACATAGAACGGTGTATGTAGTCAATGTGGAGTGTGGACAAAACCTATGCAAAGTGTAACCCTGAAACAACTTTGATATTTGACTAACAGCCTCCCAAGTTTCAATGTGAGTTGGGCAAAAAATTATGTGTAGACATGGCCATAGGAGAATTTCTCTTACCTTCTTTTGAAAATTAGTATCCTGCAATTTGTTCTGTTAACCATTCCAAATAATAGATATCCCATGCAGTATAGATATCTATAAACAATTCCATGTGGATATATTGATTCTCTTGAAAAAGGTTCCGATCATAAACTCTTGGGCAAACACTCCCTGGCTCTGTCAAATATTCATATACTCTGACAGTGTATTAAGGGGCCCTGTTACAAAATAGCAAGCTGAATTATCTTGTTTAACATTGTTTGGCATTGACTGTTTGTTGTAACTACCTGTTTCGAATCTCAGTTCAGTGGTCAGCTGACAAAGAGGAAGCTTCTATGGTGATCAGCAGGTCAGGTCGTGCAGGTCAGGTCGTGCAAGGGACCTAGCACCTCATGCTACCTTAATCATAGAAATACATAGAAGGGACATGAGGCTGTATGATGCCACCTCAAGATGAGGTCACAAAATCCGCCATATTGGAACTGCCCTGAGACATGACGTCACAATAGACCAATTATGATGTGACGTCATGCCATTGTTATAAGTGACATCACAGTTATTGGCGACGTCATGGTCCATTGTGCCAGTATTCAGGGCAGTTCCAAGATGGTGGATTTGGTTGCTTCATCTGCCAGAGCCTCATGTCCCTTCTATGTATTTCTATGACCTTAATCCAGCCCTGACCATGAGGTTCATCACACTCTCATTTAGTTTTATCATACTACGTAATAATTATGTATCTGGCAAGAATAGGCCCCTGAAGTTAATGAAGAGATACCTAAGCATCATAAGGAAAATCTAAAAATCTTTATTTAACAACTGCTAATTCAATGAGTATACTAAATCAGAAACACCAAAATAAAAAACAACACAGTTGACCTAAATTGGAAGGTCATTAGATGTGTTAGATGTACATGTATTTAAAGTAGGGTATATAAAATGCATGTGCAAAACTGTATATATATGATAGTATTTCTAAGGGGCCATGGCAAGTGTAATTTAGAAAGTCAGAAAAGTTAATGTTAATCATTCCATTACCCATGCCCACAGTTCCAAGATTCATGTTCAGATTCAGATATAATTTATTTCCATTTACTTTCATATTTACATTGACAGTCAATGATATAGGGATGAAAAATTACTCAATAGCTTGTGTCTCACACTAACTCCATTTGAGGGAACAGATTGAACACTCTGTATGCATCAACAGCGATATTTGTGGAATTTCTGCTCTCGACAAAGACATCATACATTCCGGTATTCGAAGTGCAGTAAAGAACCTCCAGAAAGCCACTTTCCAAACGATATCCCAAATGGTCATAAGCACGATTGGAAATATCCACCTTCATGCCATATCTTGTGATCATTGCGTGATCGCCATCCTCGTCTCCTTCACCTTTGGATCTGATAACAATGCCATCCTTGCAATGAGCTTTTGTGACATTAAAAGTAACAGAGTCAGAGAATCTTTCCCCAGTGGTGTTCTGTGTGGTCAGATCAGCATGAAAGAAATGGTCAAACAAGACAAGCACAGACATCTTCGGCACATAGCCTTCAATTGTGATATAGTAACGCCCCGGCTTCAAATCTTTCAATGTGACAATCTCGGTACCATTGCTGGAAACTTCATGGATGCTTCGGCCATTGTAAGCTATTGCCAAATCGTAAGTGGTATTATTTTGGTTACGAGATCCAGAATCAATTTCGTGGACTTCTACGGTCATTTCTTTGGTGTCACTCTTTAGGTCAAAATACTTGTGGAATCTCTGGTCCATTTTTAGAGGGCGCCGAACAAGATTTTGGAAATTGAAGTTTCTTTTCTCACATGGTTCAACATCGACATCTCGGAACACAGCCTCTACATCTTCTGTGGAATATCCTAAATCTTTTGCAGCTTTCACTGCTCCACAAGCCCCATCTGCAAAGTCAGTATACTTGCTCCAATACAACTTATTTGCATTCACAAATATGCGGAAAGCCTTACGAATATCCCATCCTGGTCGGTGAGACAGTAGATAAAAAGCTTTATTAAAGATTCCACTGCTGTAGTGCCCATCAATTCCAGGACAGTAATCTTGAAGACTAGCTACTGACACATTATCTCTAGGTGGATCATACATAAAACGTAAAGTGCCCTCTTCATTCTTGACAACCTGAAATGAGAGCTTTACGTTAGGTCTTAACCCTTCATGGTTTAAAAAATTTTTTAATTGATTATACGGCTCCTTGGTGGCCCCGGGGATTGCAGCTCTTGCCTTAATGCGAGTCTCTAAAGACCATTTACGATGATTTTTTCATAGATTCTTGTAATGGTCTGAATAAATGAATATTGTCTGTCTGTCTAGCTGTCTACCTGTCTTTAGTGCAACCAAAATTTAAAATATTATCTTCAGTTACATGACCTTGTACTCAATTACACAACGCTGTCCTCAAACACATGAAAAATTTGCCATCAATGTGTGAAATATTCATTGTAACTATCTTATCTTTTATTTGGATCCGAATTTTGATGCCATCTGGTAACAATACAGTTATTTTAGTTCTCTCCTGGAAAGTGGCCACAAAGCCATTAATTTGGTAAGAAGATGTTAGAAATTAGACTCAAATCTACAAACAACTATCGGTAACTCACCTCATAACCAATCATCCAGTCAGTCTTGCAGCTCAGATAGAGTTGGGCAGCCTCACTTGCCATGTCGGAGAATGCCTCATTGATACCTCCTGACTGATCTTTGGATTTCAGGTTAGAGTGATCTCTGGTGAATCCATGAGCAACTTCATGAGCTATGACACCAAAGCTGGATAATGGATGAAGTTTCTTTGCTCCATCACCAATGGCAATGAAATTTTGGGTAGACATGTAGAAAGCACCTTCCATGTCTTCTGCAAAATGGACACCTATGACTGCTCGGCGTTTGAGAACTTTGGAGCCATACCATTCTTGAAACATGTTGTAAACTTTATTAAAGAAGTAATATGAGTCACTCATAGGTGAATATCCACCATTTTTGGCATCATTATAACCTTCTTTGCAGTCAAATTCAAAGCCAGTCGAGTTCTCATCATACTTGTCAATGTCAGTAGTGAAATTCATATGCACCACTGCTACATTGTCATTCTCCAACCTGCATGTGATGCCATCTTCGGTGTATACTTGAAGGTTTTCTCTATCCACTCCATATTTGTATGCACCAATCTTCTCATTTCCTCCCATTGCTTCTACTTCTTTGATTCTCTGTCGATGTTTGTTCTTGTGGATGCCAAATGACTCCAACAGGTTACTTTTTTCTAAAACATCACCAGTGTTTGCGTCTATGGTATATTGGTATTCTTCCGGCCTTGTTGGATGCATGATAGTGATTGTCACTTCATAAGCAAGATACACATCAATATTTCTTGTTTCTGCTGTGTCATCTGTATCATGAGCTGTGTAGATCACTAACCTGATGTCTCTTTCTGGCCTGAATGAGATATCCTCCATTTTTCTTCCTGATTTTGTCACAACTATGGCAAATGCTTCTTGCTTGCTCAACACTGGTTCAATACTGGGTACATCATCTTCTATATGTTCGAGTATAGTTCCACTGGCATCATCAGTGAATTGCCCATCTGGTGTCAGTTCTAATACCACAGCTTCCCCGATCACTGGCAGCCCTTTATACTGCTCTGTGTACTTGACCTTTCAAGAAAAAATCAACATAATGATCATAAAATGTTGTCAAGACTGACCAGGCTTGGTTTCCCTATAGAGCGGAGTCAAGGACAAAAATGTTTGAAATGTAACCTTATGTTAGAGAAATCATTCATAGAAATAAATTCTTAACACTTAATTTGGTGATTTTGTAAATTTCAATCGCATAAGTGATCGGTAGCATTCGAAGATATACCCAATCAGTTGAAAAGTGCACGAGTGTTCTGTACACATTAAATGGGATACATGCATTGTGTATCCAACTGCTTTTTTCTGATTCCACTATAGTTACCTTAATTGTGTTGTCTGCTGTCCTAACTGAATCTGAAGGCGTTAGCGTCTCGTCTCGGTTCAAGCTGAGCAGATGATCTGCAGTTGTCTCCACTGATCGAGCATGTCTTCTACCTGACCTCAAGAAGTTTTGGTCCAGATTTTCCTTCACCCTCTCTTTGATATCCACTCTCTGGGCACCGTGGGCCAGCTCAGATATGCCTGAAATTGCATAATATTGTACTAATCAAGTAACCCCCTTGTACCCCTGCCTAGCTTACCATCGATGTGCCATCCTGCCAGATTTTGGTCAACATGCCTGACCTTTGGAACTTGGGCTAATGAAATTGTGGTTATAATGCTCTATTATTTTATTTCATTACCTAAGTGACATGTTAGAGAGTGACAGTATTATATTAGGGAGTGACAGCTGAATCTCCTATTAACAGTGTTGCTGCTATGTCATGATCAATGCAATTCAATGCCTTGAAAATCACTTTAATTTAAAGGGACTATAATAACACTGCTTCTTTGAAGTGAAAATGTCCACCATTAGGCTATAACTTGAAGTTTCACAAACTGCTATAGACATCACACACTGGAAGGCATCTAACTTTATATGTTTCCAAAACAAATTTGCAACAACACACTCACTGTCCAATAAACCAGATTTCACTTATTGCTACATTAAAATTTGTGACAAATGGATTATTATGATCATATATATCATTCACGTCACGTAATCCACTAAAAAGTCAATGAGCTTCAATTGGTCGAATCTAACTCTTCACTTTACATTGTTTTTTAGGAGGACACTTATCACTCATTTTTGGTATAAAAGTGAAATATCCATGTCCAGAATGTCAGTTTCACTTAAGGATATCTTTAACCTTTTTTTATCACTTCTTGTTTATTCTCTGCCAAGGATTGATATGACTCTATTGTTTGATTACTTTACTCAATATCCATATGAAGCCTGATGATGTGTCACAGCTGATTTTGGAATAAGTATGTATGTGTTTGTCTGTATGTACGACGTATGTATGTATGTATGTAAAAAATGTTTATATACCTGCCACGCTAAAACACGAATCCTCATCTGGATTCATAGAACCACTTTTTTTTCAGCACTGATCCTGATCTGGATCCAGTTTACAGATCCACAGAACTGGAACTATATATCACTCAGATCATGGAGGTGTGAATTACCCCCTAGTAGCCTGTAATGAAGTCCCAAAAATGATGGTGAGAGGGTGTCTTTTTCAAAGGGGTATAGCAGAAATGCCCTCTCATTGGTCCAAAATGGTCATGTCATCAAGGAATTCCAGGATTTCCCACCAATAAATTTAGTTGTTTTGTTTATACTGAGCTTCTTACCGTAGTGGCTGACTTGGAAATTGTGAATTCTAATAATAATAGTATTGACATCTATCAATGTGCAAAATAAATTTTGATAGATAGACAGATCGGAATTAATTTATTTTTCTACCAAAAGATAGGTGGTTGGATAGGTGGTTGGATAGGTAGTTGGGTATATAGTTGGATAGATTGGATAGATAGATAGAAATGTAGAAATATAGGAATGCAGGAATGTAGAAATGTAGGAATGTATATAGATAGGCAGATAGCTGGCCAGATAACTAGATTGATAGCTGTATAGACAGCTAGCTAGCTAGATAGACAGGTAGATAGACATATATATCGGTAGACAGATCCATGTCATTCAACTGTATATATTGTCCAGTATGTATTATATTAAATAAGAACATTTTTAGATTTTTTTCGTATTTTCAATCGAATTTATATAATAATTTATTTTATAATTAATTATATTATCAAATTAATTAGTCCTAAATAGGTTCCATGTTTTTGATAGGTATAAATTACAAAATTAGTGCATCAGTATTGCTTATTACAAGTAAAATTTGGCCCTAAAGGAATATTATGTTTAAAATTGTTCAATGGATTGTTTATTTAAAACTACTGAACCCTGCCCTCTTTACACTAGCACTGACAAAATCGACAACAATCGACAACTACAAGTACTGTCAGGGGCCACATGTTCTCCGCATTCATCAACCCAGTTCACAAAGATGCTCTATATAGTACTTTGACGTTATTTAGAGATATATGCAAGTAACTTTTCCATCTGTTTAGACTTAAAATGGGCCATTTTCTCACCCTTTATTGCCTTAAAATCCTTAATTTTGGAGATATGTGGACCAGAAAAAGCCTCACAGTATCACAATTAGGTGAGAAAAACTGCTATCACTGCCCTCCTTGTGTCAGATCGAGATCTTGGTCAGATCTCCAGGTGAGGCTCACAGTGAGGCTTTGACTCACATTGTGGCAGGTAGCGGGAATTTTAAAAACCCCTCTTAAAGAGGTCAGGGGGTAGCGAGACATACATGGAGCATCAAAGGACTTCACAAGTGATTACCAAAAACATTAACTAAAATAGGTCTGAGCCACTTTGGCCCAGGCATAATATGCATGAAAAATAATGACAGTGTGAAAAACATTTAGATTTTGTGATAATTCAATGACCTGAAAGAAACGCAGCCAGTATAAGTCCCAACTATGACAATGACATCCCTTTCATAGTGTCTGCTTCCCAATCAATCACCAAGCTCCAAATTAAAGCAAATGCTTCACATAGCAAGGCAGGTACTACGTAAAAAAAATTGTGCATTTATACATAGAACAATAAGACTCAGCACACACTTGAAAAACATCTATACAAACGTATTCGGATAGGGAGCCACCTCAGAGTTAGCTTAGGTAGCTACTGGCAGCCATTTTCAAAAATGGCGGTCAATTCTTCCATTTTGCTGCTTTCTGTGTAGTTCCAACACATGGAAAACATGTAAATAGTGTTTTTATTACTTCTCTAGGTATTCAGTACATTACTAAAACGTTTCATGGTAGCCTGGACTTTTTTCAGGCTTGTTGGAATCCATTTTGGGAGAAATATTGATTCAAATACTGGAATTTGTGGTCACGCATGGTTACGAAAATTCTTCAAAAATCTCAACGTCAGTTACATATTTGAATTCCTTGCAAGAAGAGCTTTCAAACGAGTAATGGGTTTCATAAATTTGGTATGAAAATGGAAAAAAATTAACATAAAATGTTTTTTGACGATTTTGGTTTTAGTTTAATTTTGACAATGAATTCACGGAAACTTTTGATGCGACCCTTCATTTGAAAGCTCTTCTTACAATAAGAGAAGGCATTTACCGCCATTTAGTCAACTTACCCAAAATGACAACAAAGATCAGAGAAAGCCTCATGATATTGCTTGCAGCGAGCATTGTGGGGTGGTCGGGCGTCAAGCATTAAGCCAAATGGAAGGAGATTGCCACGATGTATAATATATTATATGTTCCAGAAGTGATAAATTGGACAGCCGATGATGATGTGACCAATGGGAAAGATTCAACACAAATTTGGCAAAAAGACCACTCAAAAAATAAACATTACACTATTAAGTTTGTTCCCATTCTTTTGAAAAAAAAACATGATGCATAAGCTCAAATTACGGATTATTTTATTTAGAAGATATCAAAAGGATTACAATGAGTTTTTTTAATTACTTTTTTTCAAAAACGCTGAGCAAAGACTCATTTGTTATTTTAGAAACTTTTTCAGACCACAAAATTGCTGCCACTGTTATAATCAGCTGGGAAGCTTAACAGCTAACAAGCAGGCCTGGTTGTCTTTTTCAGCCAGCTGAAATGATATACATAGAGTAGGTCGGGGCAAGAAGCCCGGGTTAGGTGAAAGGCCCCCCCCCCCCCAGGGTTTTATCCAAACTTACATTTTTGGTGCGTTTATCTATTGATAGGATTGAAGCTAGAGGCATTTTAGGTGAAGTCACAAATATTCAGGACAAACAGCACCAAACCATAGCAGAAATTAAAGAAACAAAAAAATGTGCATGGTTTTTGTAACGTTTGACTAATTCTTTGAAAGGGGTTGTCAGAAATAACTTTGGAAAGTATAATGGATATCTGCATTGCTTCACTTTATGACCATCACATAAATATGATTTGGATCATGTTTTTTGCATTTTAGTTCAAAATACAGAGGTCAAATTAAAATATGTGGGCTTGGCGCGAGAGGCCCAACATGATATGGGGCATGAGGCCCCCTTCATTGGGAGGACTGCATAAATACACTGAGTTGTCACATATTGATGTGTTTCTGGTCGTAAGATGTTGATGTCATTTACTGTCAAAATCATAACGTCCGAACAAGGGTCCCTGCAACAGAGCACAGGTGACCTAATTAAAAGCAGGTGCCCGGAATTGATCTAAATAGGTCAAATTTTGATGACCCCCACTAAAAGAGACATTTACAAATGGAGGGGGGCAGGAGGAAGGTTAGTCAGCATTCTGTCAATTTTTTTTCTTCGGTAACAGGCGAACACAATTAAAATTATTTTGCCAGTATATCCATAGTTAGCACAGTTAATGCCCAAACTGTAATCTAGCATTAATAGTGATGTTGATTTCCATGATCTCCATCATCTGCACCAGTTTTCAATGCATCTAAATGGTTATTTTGAAGTTTCATGCTCGCCTGTTACACTTGACAAAAAAGCTGAAAATAAGGCATGTCAATATCACGTCCGTAACAGAATTTCCAGATAAAGTCAGCCCTGAATGTCTGTCTTTGTTCTTGTTTGCATTGTCCTAAATGATTTGAAAAAATAAAAATGTTAAATAAACCCTAAATACCGTAATTCATCCCTAATTGAAATTATTTAGCTTTATGATCAGATGAGATATAGGTTCTAATATTATATATACAAATTTGAAAAATGTCATTACAATCAACGTAACATCCGAACTAAAAAGTGTCAGTTAATGTCATTGTGATATCTGTGGGAAGGCTACCGAAAACTTCTTGATATTATTTCCGAAGTAACGTCCGTCGCATCTAATTAATACTAAATTATGCAATAATTCTTCAGTTTTATTAATTAACATTTGGCACTTAAAGAAAGACCCTGACCTCTTACACATTCCAATTTATCTCTCATTGCGAAATATCCTACCAGCTTTGAAAAATTAGGCTTGAAAGTTTGACATGTCACTTTATGACATACCCTAATTAAAATCCAATTTCTAGGGTTTCAATAGCATTAATTATCTTTTAAACCATAAAATAACACACATTAGACATTCTATTCCCCATAGAAATGAATAATTGTGACCTGTGGTGAAATTTTTTGGACCATGATGATGTCACACAAATGTTGCACTTTATCTGATTTTGGCCCTTTGGCCTTTACCTTAAATCTTGATAGAATAGCTAATTGAAACTTTAAAAAAATTTGGCCGAAATTGAAACATGGCAAAAGATATTAAACAATAAAAGTATGAACAGAAAAATTCTGAAATTCAGAAAAAGTGAATAGACTGCCTTAAAAATGATAGAAGAACCCTAAGAAAAAACAATTAGGCTGAATGCGCTCGCAAAAAAATTGCCATAGGATTATAATAGGGGGGCTTCTTGCCCGATGTGTGGGGTAAGAAGGCCATTTTAAATTTTTTACAAAAATGGCCGTAACTCCTGTATTAAAATTGGTAGACATTTGTTTCACTAGTTATTAGTAGAGTCAAGTGATCCCTTCCTGACAGCATAAGCATTCAAATAATCGCCCATAAGAAGTAGGTCAAATCGCACCTCGAAGTTAAGGGGGGCCGCATGCCCCGACCTACTCTAATATGTAATGTTTTGACTTTTAGGAGTACCTACTGGAATGTCATTTTTCATATTATTGTGACAACTGTGCATCGTGCAATGAGCATAATATATTATATAATTCTAGGACAGTTGTGTCATTAAATTTAGTCTTTCTTTTAAAAAGTACGTATTACATATAAGGTCAAACTGGTATTTTACAGAATTGGTAAAACATGAATAATGGGCCAGGCAATTTCAATGCTTCAATTGTGTATGCTTTTATCACATGTTTCAAAATGTCAATTCTTTTATCGTGCCAAAACTGGGTGACAGTTAATCATATGTATTTTAGATTCATATATGAAAGCCATTTTGACAGCATTTTTTACAATTTCAGCTATTTTAAAGTCTGATAATTTATTGCTTCTTTTTTATTTCTGTTGGTGTCTTTCTGGAAAATTCCATGGTCTAGTGTTGAAGGTGCTGGCCTGCTAACTGAGACATTTGAGGTTTCGGGTGCCACCAATGGCATTGGTCCAATGCATCCCTGGAGGAGCTGAGCATATCCTCCACAGAGAAAAATGGCTGATGCAGAGGAAGGAAAACTGTTCTATTGACTTAAGTAAAGAAAAAATGGCTGATGCATGGGAAGGAAAACTGTTCTATTGACTTAAGTGTGGAAAAATGGCTGATGCAGAGGAAGGAAAACTGTTCTATTGACTTAAGTGTAGAAAAATGGCTGATGCAGAGGAAGGAAAACTGTTCTATTGACTTAAGTGTAGAAAAATGGCTGATGCAGAGGAAGGAAAACTGTTCTATTGACTTAAGTGTAGAAAAATGGCTGATGCAGAGGAAGGAAAACTGTTCTATTGACTTAAGTGTAGAAAAATGGCTGATGCAGAGGAAGGAAAACTGTTCTATTGACTTAAGTGTAGAAAAATGGCTGATGCAGAGGAAGGAAAACTGTTCTATTGACTTAAGTGTGGAAAAAAGGCTGATGCAGAGGAGGGAAAACTGTTCTATTGACTTAAGTGTGGAAAAATGGCTGATGCAGAGGAAGGAAAACTGTTCTATTGACTTAAGTGTGGAAAAAATGGCTGATGCAGAGGAAGGAAAACTGTTCTATTGACTTAAGTTAAGAAAAATGGCTGATGCAGAGGAAGGAAAACTTTTCTATTGGGTGTAAGTGTTGAGTATTTTTAAAGGATTATCTTCAAGCCAGGAAAGATGAGGCCTCTAGATGAAATTCATTCCACTGATGTTCTGAGGCCATTATTTCCTTATTTGCCCCATTGCTGACTTGGTCTTCAATTCAATGGTTGTATAATTCTGGTGACCCAGGTCTGTGTGATCAAGATTAATGATTGGTATGATTGCCGTTCACTATAATTATTGGTATGATTGTCGTTCAGTATGCTGAGTGCTGAGGAGCAGATTTGTCTAGAATTGGCGCTATATAAAATCATACAATATCATATTATCATTACTATAATTTATAACATGTCAAATACTCCAGCTCTCTCCGTGATCTGATCAGTCAACACCTGTTAGCTCCCAGAACTGGACTTAGAGGACTACACTACACTACAGTTACAATGTCCATTCTATCTACTTGCAGATACCAGCATTTCTTTGACAGTGGTTAGAAAGCTGGCCTGCAGTTTTGAAGCCAGGGTTCAATTTCAATTTCAATTTGCAGATAGTACAACTCTTATTGTATACTGGAGCTTCCAGCCTGTTAACTGTGACAGTTAACTCACTGTTGTACTTCATTTGTTACCTGCATTCTGCAAGAATCCTGCAATGCCTTAATATTTACAAATTTTTATTATCCAAGTGTGTCAAGTGATTTCTTAAAACAAGGACATTGTTCATAGTTTATTCCATCTTGCAGTTTATGATGTTCCATGATCTTGCACTTATGCCTTCAATACTAGCCTACCATGCAATGCAAATATCACTTTGTCACATTTGCCTCTAATCTCGGCACAATAAAACCTTTTTTCACATTTTTCCGAACTTTTCTGGTTTTTTAGTGAATCTAAATTTTGTCATTGGTCCAATTATTATACTGGTTGCCCCATTTATCTCGTGTGGAATCAATTACCAATGCAGACCTAAAAGAGATTGCCTGCAGATTCATGATGTTAATTTCTTAAAAGTTCATGAGAACAGGATCATTTTGAGATCTGTAGTCCCTGTAGTTTCCAAATGACAGATCATTGAAATTCAAAGTTATCTCGAAGTGAAAATCACAAACGGGTATTTCTCTGGTGAAGGAGACCTCTTGCCAGAAATGTTTGCTGTTATAGGTTTATCACACCTTTATTTTGAATACCAGGATCAATGGTTTATACATTGTACAATTTGAAGGCATATTAATCAATAATATGACATAAATATTATTTTTAATACAACCAATTTCCTATACAACAGTTTAGGTGTGCATATAATTCAGTTTGCAGCTGAGATATCTGATATATTTGGAGATTTTTTTTTGTGAGGCAGAGGTTCTGCAAAATCTTTCGTGTATCGTTGCTTTATTGGTACAATAATGACCAGAAGAAATAAATTGCAGAATTGAAAAATGTACCAAACTTCTTGTGCTTGTTCATCTGGGGTGCTGGGATTTTGGGAATATTTCAGACTGCCAATGGGACTCTCAAAGACCTGCAGTTCTTTTCAAGTCGTGATTGAATCTGAGATGGATGCACTCAATTTGGATGGATGTCTTCTCAACTCTTTCCTTCAACAAAAAAGAAGGTATTTGCTATGTCTTGTGTCAGCAGATGGTTTCAACGCTGATCTGAAGAAGATTGAGTCGGTTTGACAGTGGCTTGTACCTCAAAATAACGTACAGCTGAGAAGATTCTTGGGCTTCAGATTCACTGAAAGGTGAGGTGCACTGGAGTAGAAAAGGAAGATCCGTAAAAAGACTCAAGATGGTAATCAGGCTTTTGATAAACTGACACATGTTTCAACATCTACACCTGTACTTTCCTTTGCAGACTTTACAAAGCCCCTCGAAGTGGAGACATATGCGTCAAGATCAGGTCTTGGAGTTGTTCTTTTAAAAGTGCAAAATGGAGTTTGCTGTGTCATTGCATCTGCAAGGGGTCGAAATGCTGCAGAAAGCAGATATCCAACACACAGTTGGAATGCCTAGCATTGAAGTGGGCTTTATGTGACAAATTTCAGGACTACCTGTATGGACGGTCTATATAGAGAAGATGAGTGAAATGCCAAGTTGCGTTAGTTTCATAATTCTGGTAAATAAATTTAGCAGATTCGGTCTCATCATATCATTGTAACAACCTTTGTTGAGTTTTTTTTGTCTATCTTATCAATGAAGAGAAGCTGGACCCACTTGACCTAATTTCCTGCTGTGGACTGTTGATGTTGAGACCATCACTGCAAAGATTTTTTCATCCTCTCTTGTGCTCAATTCGCTTCGTAAAATGGCCTTCGAATATTAATTAACTAGTCAGTCTGATTAAGATGAGCTCTGTTATACAAGGAGATGGTTGCACGGTGTGTTTCAGTGTTGGCATGTGATGTAGTAAAGACTACAAAGATGATAAATTGCACTTTGAAGGAAATATTTGATGACCCATGCCGGCAAACCTTGAAACATGCCCTGACCAGAGACAAGATGTTGACAACTTCCGATTCAGTTAGGACAGAGGACAACACAATTGAGGTACTTTAGGCATTCAAGAAGTTCCATGTTTAATATGTTCTCATTATTCCTGGTGATGTATCATACCACTCACAGTCCACTATTCAAAAATGTAAACAACAAGAGAAATAGAACGATTAATTTACCTTCTGGAGAATTGTAGAAAAATGTCCATAATTTTCAATGTTCTCTCGACAGCTTCGTCAGTGGTCTGGTTGTGAAGGAAGTGAGTCGTCAAGAAAGATCAAAGCATCAGACAGTGTTCAGAATCTGTGTGTGTTCTTTGACAAGGAGATGACAATAGAAAAGCAAGTTAACTAATTAAACAGAAATGCTTACTTCAATTTGAAAACATCTCAAGGATAAGGAAGGCATTGTACAGGGACACAACCAAAACTGCAGCAGTTAATGAACTTAGTCACTTCTCACCAAGACTACAAAACTTTACTGTCTGTTTGATTGAACAATGGAAAGGACAAGAAAGTGTTACAGGCTATTGGAAAAACTTGCACTGGCTGCCAATTCCTGCAACAATTGAATTTGTAAAAACCTTGCAAAGCATTTTTAAAATGATCAAGTTCCTGAGTCCATACAGAAACGCGTCCATCTGCAGCATCCGAAATGCAACTCGCTTTTCCATTGTCATCTCCTTGTCAAGCAACGCACCAAGATTCCAAACACTGTCTGATGCTTTGATCTTTCTTGTCTTTTTCTTCGAGTTATGGAGCAATTGCTATATTGATCTCACTTAGTGTTTGTGATAGCAATAACATAGCAGCCAGGGCCTTTTTGTCCTCATCACCAAAGCTTTGGAACACCCTTCCTGATAAAAGTAAGAATGTCTGATTCTCTGCAAAACTTTTACCTACCTTCACCATGTTTACCCACTAATTAATCTTTCAATTGCTGGTTCAACTTTCTGCTAATGGGCCTAAAAGCTCCTAAAGTATAGGCCTAAAGTTGCAATTAATCGGAACTTTCTGCGGCATTAATTCAAGGAAACTGTATCATAGAATTTAACAATATTGACAGATTTGAATTGGTTTGATGCGAACCGGGAAGTGCAGACAATGGCCGAGGAAGTGTGTCACTTGTACCGCAAACACAATTTTGGAAGTAGGGGAGAGCGGGGCACAGTGAGACACTTTTTTAATTTTCAAGTGTTCCAAAATGTTGGCAGTATTGAGATAAATGAGACCAAGTCCACATTATAGATAATGACGTTGGGTATATTGTCCAGTAGTTTAAGGTTCCTACCATTTACAGGATTGGAGAAATTTTGACGTCCATGCTCGTTAAGTGTCTCACTGTGCCCTGTGGGCGGGGTACAGTGAGACAGTAGGCGGGGCACATTGAGACAGGGCATCGGCTTCCATAACCACAGATACTCAGGACCTGCAGAATTGTTCTATCAATTGTTGTTACAGAAACTACTGTACTCCAATAAAAGCAGCTGGCTTGGTGATTTTTTAGTTTCGAAATTCATTGCGCAGGTCACATGCACGACTTATTTAACCTGCCGCACCTGTTACACACTAATCAAAATTCTTCTCCGATGTTTCCCTTTGGATACGACTCACTAAAATAGGTAGTTTATTGCATTCAGGTCGTTTGGAGTATATTTTGTGATGTCTCACTGTGCCCCGCCTCATGATGTGCTTCATTTTTTTTTGAGGTTGATGTCTTGTTTGTTCTTTAATATGAAAAATGTCCAAAGAGAAGGTACAAAATACAACTTAACGTAATGGTCGTCATAATTTGCATGTCTTGGGTGAGCATCAAGGGTGTCATGGGCACACCAATGCATGGAAATGCTTAGAGGATGGTTTTATCATACTCCCTGACCCTAAAAACCTAGGTATAGACACCTTATTTGGTCCTCTATGTGCAGTTGCCCCAGAGTTACAGAATTAAGAAGAAATTACGATAATGGCCGCCCTAATTTGCATATTCTGAGAGGCGTACTGCTTTGCAATGAAGTAAAGTGACTGAAAATGGTCAAAGGTGTCTAACAGAGTTCATATCCACCAAAAACACCTTTCTGAAGGACATTCTATATTCTAATAGCCCGTGGAATATGATTAATTAGCTAATTAGGTCAATTATGCTAATTAGCTAATTAAATATGCGAAATACAACTTTTCCCCAAGCAAAAATGGATTCTGCAGAAAAAACTGATCTAGGATCAGTTGAGAAAAGTTTTGGTAGTGACCGTTATCGGATTGTTACAGCATTTTCCCTGCCTAAAACGTCTGTCCTCTGCTTGACATTGCAGGCTCCATAGCCTATCTCGTTCCCAAATTTATCTCCTTAGTTATAGCTTGATAGGATAGAGTCTACAGTCTGATATTTCTTATATATCAGTCTAAAGTTCCAAGTTCTGGCCTGCCTCAGTTACTGACAGACTTTATATACATATAGCTCAGCACAATACTTATCTTGATAACTCAAGTCAGTTCCTATAGTCACACTAGCCAGCCAATTCTGGTGGAGATTTATTCAACAAACCTTTTAACCAAAAATTCAACCTTAGGCCAATAGGCCAACCAATCATGATCAATCTATTGACATGCAATCCAATAGCTAAACAGCTCATTAATGACATGCATAGATAGGCCTATCAGATCAGCCTTGGCTGATCAGCCTCAGACTGGGTTGGGTTTGACATTTAAATCACATTATGCAATTTGGTGTGCAGTGACTAACAGAGGCCATGTTCTAGCTAAGTTACTTGATTCCCTTTATTCCATTCCCTTAATTCCATAACCCAGATTGCTTAATAAAATTACCCAAACCAATTTGCTATGAGGAAATTGGTTCTCTGTGGTCAGCCAACAAACGATTGGGGACATAAAGTTAAAGTCATTTCAAAAGTAGCAATTTAGTTTCATAGTGCCAAAATGTTGCAATGAGCAATTGATGGACAGGGCCACCTGGTCACACAAAGAGCATTTAATAAAAGGTACAATAGGGCTTTAAAGGTGACAAGCTTTAAAGCTAGCTGAGACAGAGAGCGAATTTCTGGTTACACAACTTGTCCAATTTTAACAGTTTAATTTAAGTCCAAAGGTGAGCATATAATTCCCAAACTATGGACTTTGTCATTCTCTGACCCAAAGTACATCTCCACTTATAGTTAAAACTAGAAAATGCCCATTATAGCAAAAGAAGTTTACAATGAATTATCGTGAAGTGATGCTGTCGTGTTAAACAATGTAAAAGTAAGGGAATATTTTATGGAAATTTGGTACTGGTATTTAGAGTGACATGCACGTGTTTAAACGTGAATACTGAATAGGCTATGAAATTGAAAGTGGTTAATTGTTGAAATGTTCCGGTAGATGGGAAGCAGATGTTGGCAGGAGGCCTAAGATGTTATGAAGAGGCAGGTAGAGCCTGATTAGTTGTAGGAGCAATTCGTCCTGGTAGGTGGCGTTTGGTTTGGCAGTGTCGGCAGCTTAAAACAAAGAAAGACACATGCTGCCCTCTGTGGAGTAAAATATGAGAGATATGCAGTTTCATGCACTCCTGGTGGCAGATGAGTGGTGGAGTATGAAAACGTAAATGAGAGAGGAGTTAGAGCAGTGTGGGCTCCCATCTGAAGTATGAGAGCAACAAAGAAGGATAGGTGGATAGTTTGAGTGAGTAACTTGTCTGTGGGAGGCGTTAATAGCTGGCAACTGCGGTGGTCATGTGACCTGAGATTTAACTCAAATATTAGTGGGGATATATATTGATGTTAGCTGAGGTACATCCACTGGTTCTAAATAATCTAAATACTAATAAATGACATTAGGTTTTTACAACATGACAAACTACAGTGATGGGCACCTGAAATTTTGAATTCACCATGTTGTCACCCTAGACCCTAGTGACTAGTCTATGTCTATTAAGAACTGACAGCCACCCCCTTGTGGTCAATCAGACCCAAAAATTTCCAGTGGTCAAAAGGACCCTGATAATTTGAAATCAACCGGTGACCAACAACAGTTCTTTGGAGCAAAATGGTCATGGATCTGAGGTCATCTGGACCCAGACCCTAAAAACTAAAAAAATCTTCCTACGGTGAGTCGAAACTCCCGCCCTCCTGGTTAAAAAGGTCAGACAGATATTTCAGTAAAACAAATATTTTTTTTTAAATGTATCATTGTACATATAAAAGCAATTTGATATCCAGGACACTATCTTTTGTATAAATCCGTTGAATAATGTTAATAATATTCCAAAGTATCCAGTTAACATCGGACATCTACATTTATTATACCTCCACCATGAAAGCTGAGCTGTCATTGGCTGAGAGCTGGTCACATGTCAGTCATTATTTTAGTATATTGACCAGGACTATTCAGCAGTATTTAATTTCCTTAAAATGGCACCTGCACCTCGCACCTGACCTGCACCTTGCACCTAGACCTGCACCTCGCACCTAGACCTGCACCTCGCACCTAGACCTGCACCTCGCACCTAGACCTGCACCTCGCACCTGCACCTGCACCTTGCACCTAGACCTGCACCTTGCACCTGTGTATCTTATCTGCACCTTGCATTGGGTCATTTTCACAAATCAATTGTACAAAACCAGCTAAGACACCATAAAAAAAGTCTGTTTTTGCCAAATCCTCCAGCAGTATTTCATTTCCTTAAAAATGAATGTAACATACAATCAGCCCTGCATCTCAGTTCCAGTCCTGCACCTTGCACCTGCACCTCGCACCTCGCTCCTGGACCTGCACCGTGCACCTCACACCTGCACCTGCACCTTGCACCTCACACCTGCACCTCGCACCTGCACCTGCACCTTGCACCTTGCACCTTGCACTTTGCACCTCCACCTGTACCTGGCACCTCCACCTTGCATTTGCACCTTGACAATTGTACAAAATCAGCAAAGACACTTTGAAAAACATCTTTATTGCCAAATCCAGTGGTATAGAAGTTTTATTCAGAAAATAAAAAGAAAAATTCCCTGAAGTGGCAATGCCGGATAAGGTTGTCTCGGTGAAACTGCCTGTCGATGGGCAATTCCAATGGCAAATTTCCTAAATAAAAAGGGTTTTTGGTGGTAATAACTATTTAACGCCAATTTAACCATTTTCAGCAACCTCATTTCATTTTAATGTTCTATGTTGCAAATTAAGGCTGCCAAGATCGTTTTTCTTTCTTCATACAGTAACATACAGTGGCATCAGTGTAGGTAGGGCTGGTGGGGCTTTATACTAGGAAAATCCTACATCTTCCTTAAAGGCCGTGGCTCGATTTGCATATATATATATAGTAGAACTAGTGTCGTATTTGGGGGAGCCATTGGGTCATATCCCCCCCCCCCGGCACAAAATTAACATATGAACAGGCGAGGAAATTAACGCCATGATGCACAGAGTGTTAGTTAACACCATGTTTTTTCATGTATGATTGGCAATGATTGAGATTCAAACGATTAACCGTAAAGACAATATTTTTCACAGTGGGCCATAGGTGTTGAACAGACTCTGCAGAGGATTTTTCAGTACACTTAAATTTCTTCCTTCACCTGCATATTCTGCAATAAATTCTGCAGTTCTGCAAAAAATTCTGCAGTTTTGCAGCTCCATGTGCAGTATTTGTCAACCTCTGGTACTATTAATGCATGATCATGAATTGCTATGCATCTGCTAAGTTCAGACCTCTTTGACAAGGGTCTTGCCACTACCCTGGAAATGTTGGTTGCAGTTTGGGGGTCGGGTCGGGGGTCTTGGGTTTTGATGCTCATCTGCAATGAATTCTGCAGCTTGTAAAATGACATTTTTGTGAGCTGACCGATTGCCGAAAAAAGTGTCGTACGGATAAAAGAAACAATGACGGACAAAGACTGACTACTGCAGTCTATTGACCTGGTTGTAGGGTACCTGAAACTTCTTTTCTGAGTGAAATTTGGTTGAGAATTGACGGAACAGAGCTCTAGGCAAAACGTCCATGGAAGTTTATTTGGACAGATCACTGTCAACAGTATATAAAATTACATTTTTGTGAGACACCATGAAAAAATCTTTTTTTGCTCCAGTACTATAGAAGTTTTATTCAGGAAAAAATAACATTTGGCCTGAAGTAGCAATGCAGGATAAGGTTGCTGTCTCGGTGACGCTCTCTATCCATGTGTTGTATGTTGCAAATTAAGGCAGCTAAGATCTTTTTTCTTTCTGTAACATATAGCACTTGGACAGCACTGTCAGCGCAGGTGGGGCTGTTTGAGACATTCCCCCCCCCCCCCCCACTTAAAGCATAGGTGTTTTGAAAATCCTGGAAGTTTCCACGCGGCATCTTCCGTCAAGGTCGTGGCTCGATTTGCCCCACCACAACTGGCGCCCTGGTACAAATACATAGTAGAACCAGTGGCATATTTGGGGAGCCATTGGGCATTACAAGACGGCGGAGTCACATGAACAAATAAGTTGAAAAAGTCAGTTGAATTTAATTTTCAATTGGATCAACTACATGTAGTCACTGGCGTGTTTTGCCCAAGTCAGTTGGAATTGTTCAACTAAATCTGACGGAGAAACAATATATCCATGGATGAAAACCACTCTCGTTTAATCATTTATAAAGTGGATAAGAGTTTGATCTGTTGTCTTCATTGATTTAACTTTTTCTTTAGATAATTGCAATTTTGAAAATAGGAATCCAATTTTTCGTGAATCTTGTCTTTCATCCTTTTTTTTTGGAAATAACTTTTTGAAAAGTTACATTTAGTCAGTTTTAATTTATTCAAATAAACTCAGGAACATTAAAAACGAACACATTTTCGAAGTGTCATAACTTTTGAAGCATTAGATATATCTTGATGTAACTTGGCAAATTTGCTTATTAGCTTCTCAAATAAAGATTGTGAACGTTTGAAGTGGATTTTTCTAGGAGTCACACATGCTTTGTTGAGATCAAGTAAATTTTGGAAATTTCGAAATTGAAAAAGGGATAGGGGAATAGCGAGCAGATGTTATCACTTTATTATTGATCTCACATGGTCATAACAGAAGTCAAACAGGATTTCAGCTCAAAATTTGACCAAAAAAAGGATAATTGCCGATGCTTAATAATAATGATGCAAAAGTGTTGAAAATGTTGTGACAAACAAACGCAAAAAACACCAACTTAACAGAAAAATCAACCAAAAACTCACAAAATCCATAAAAAAGCATGAGTGGCCACCTTGATCATTCCCGTAGACCCCGAAGCCGCAGCCATGAGCCATCATGAGCAGTCATGGTGGCTATTTTTTTAGCCAGCAACTGATTTATTTTCAAGCTACTATTAGCAGCCATGACTAGTTTGAGCCGGCTAGCAGCCATACAAAAAAAAATTCACATATATGTTTGTGTATGTTTTGGATGCAAAATAGTCTTAATAAGTAAAATTTCTGTATTTTCAAGGATTATATTATCCATTTACATTGTTCATGTTGTAAAGTTGATATTTTACCTTCTACTTTCAAATTATTGTCTAAATCAATATTTTAAAGAAATGTGATCTAGACTCACAGTTATCAAACAATGATATTTTGGGCAAAAAGTTCAAAAGTATATTGTAAGCTAAGGAAAATGTCTTCAGCATGAGCAGCCACAGCTGCACGGCAGCCACAGCTTAAGCTGGCTAGCAGCCATGAAACCTTTTAAGCCAGCCGTGACCGAAAAAAAGTTACGGCTTCTGGGTCTACATTCTCACACTCCAAATATTGAGCTGCGATAGACTTTACATGAAATTGATTTTGGACCAATTTGCATTGATTATGATTTTATTTTTTGGACATGTTGAACTAAAAGTGACCTAATCCAGCTCTTTCATATTTCTTCTTTATGAAATTTTCAGGACTCTCATAAGAAATGTTAATTAGTGTAAAGTTTCATGGAAATATCTATAACAAGCGAGTTTGTAAGCATTTCCAAAATATGTGCATTTTTGAATGTTGTTGAGTCTAGTTGGAGTTGAATACTGCCAACTTGTGAATTAATCATGAATTCCTTTTTGTTAAGTCATGATTCGATTTCCAGCAGACTCCTGGGTCTAAGCCATACCCCCTTCCCCTCAGGACCAACATTTTATGGAAAGGATAGGAAATTGACCCCGAGCTGCCCCATGTAATGGCCCATCCTCAGGCCACTTCCAGATTCAGACTTGTTGTTTTTCCTTAATTAGCAATGGTTATGATACAAACAATTGATGGATGGTAAAGACAAAATTTCATTACAGTGGGCCAAGTGTGTTGACCAGTAATTTATAGTTTTAGGGTGACCATTTAATATTAAGGGGGACAGGGGGCTTGGAGTTGATTTTTTTTTTTTGCTCAGTTTTGATGAAATAACTAAATTATTAGGAAGTCTTGAAATATATAATTTCTGCTGGGTGTATTTCAGCACGCTAAGTCCCCAAATATGAAACTACATCGCTAAATCAAGCAGTGCCTTATTGAGAAATACCCCTTGCAGAAATTATTTATTTCAAGACTGACCAAAAGACTTTATTACCAAAACTGAACAAGAGTGGTGTTCTCCCTTATTGTTATAACTCAATTTATGTATTAATTCAGTATTTTGGGCAAAATATATTATTATATGTCTATCAGACATCTGCCCCTTGATGAAGCTTGCTCCTTTTAATTTTATGTAGGCCTATGTATGTACTTTTTCATGCATCAATAAATAAAAGAATTGGATCGAATTGAATTGAAAAAAATTACTTATTCAAAACTCCAAGCCCCCCAACATTAAATGGTCCTTACTGCAGCTGAAAATTATTTATTTCAAGCCTGCCCTGCAAGAATTTATTTATTTCACATCATGTGCAGCCATTTGCACTCACACATGGTGAGGGTGGGGCACGTGCAAGTGAAGCCCTCTGCTGCTCGAGGTGCAGGTGCAAGAATTTATCCCCCTGGACCCTGACACCCCCCAACTGCTCATATTAGTGGACTCTTCCAGCAGTTTGCCATACCCTGCAGGGTAATCTTTCGGACCTGTTTTTGGGGTGATTTATGACTTTGAAAAATCTAAAAAAAATATAAGCATCTACCTTTAGCCTTTAGGAAACCCATTGAATACTTGAAATATTTTTATCAGGCCGATTTATGGAGAAGTGACAGGAAATATAACATGTAAACAAAACTTCGGACATCAACCTCGAGTGCTTCGGACGCACTTTTGAAATAGAAAGAATGGTCGTACAGAGCCCAAACTTAGCTCAAAATGTAGGAAATTAAATTTCCTAAACATTGGTATAAGTTAGAAGTTGCTGCGCCTGATATTAAAGGCGCCAGAGCGTGATTGACGCAGCAATTGCAAAAGAAAAGATTGGATGGATACTGAGCTCTGCTCAGCTGATCTACATGTAAATTATTGTTAACCTTCTTTCTTTTTTTTTAAGCTGGTTCCTTGGACTATTTGATAAGATTTATTATAGCACATATATAGCCATTATACCAGCCTTTAACCTCGTTACCCCCTACGGAATTTTGTACACAGCATTTCACCTCTACTATTTAGTCATATGAGGTTGAGAATTTTTAATATTTTAGCATTGCAAATACTACACAATCGCTCATGAGCATTTCCAGCTGATTTCTGAGGTTGCAGACTTTTTCTTCTTTTGACAAGAAAGTATTTCTAACTATACTGCATGAGTTGACAACATTAGTTATGGCTGTCAAGCTGAATTAATAGATTTGACAATTTTGACAGTTGTCATGACATTGTATGAAGTATTGGCCTATGGCTGAAGCGGCAGGCACTGAGCACTACGAAGTTAGACTTATTAAAGCATGTTCACTCACGCCACAGGCCTATCATTCCCCTGTTTTGTCAATCTACGGTTGTTTTATTGCCTTTTGCCTCAGATGACTACTTCAACGATTGCTTAAATAAATATTTCTGTTTTACTCGTTCATGTTCTGCCACTGTTAGCCACGCTACTTCAGTTCCCAATTATGCTACATAGCTGATTGACAGCTGGAGCAGATTGTGTATTGGGGTCTCCTGCGTCTGTTGTAACTGTATGCTGCCTGTATTTTCATATAGACATCCCACATTTATGAAACATTTTAAAGTGACATTCACTTTAACACTTCCCTGTTATCTTTATTGTCATCCACTCTGTGTATGTCATTACCACTTATATCTTAAAACCCAATCATCCATATATCCCATACATTGTATATAATTTATCATATACCATTTGAAATATAGTTTTATGACCGAAACACTTATTTCAATATTTGAAATTTGTTATCATTAAAAGATTTTCCTGTTTTCTGAACAAGTGTGCAAGTGTTTTTGCCAGTGCAAACACAATCCAAAGATCACCTAAAATACCATGTGTAACCTATGAAAGTTATCATTTTATTCACATTTTATTCACATTGCAGCTCATTGCTGACAGTCTGTTCAAGATCACCAAAAACGATTCTTTAGGCATGCATTGGTTTTCAATGTGCCACGCCCACTTTTGTAGTGACCCGGTTCGAGGGGGCACTCGCTCTCAATTCAGTGAGACTTGTTTTCCAGCCTTTTGGGTGGCAATTTACCACTATCCAGTAGTTCCAAACTATCAATTTGTGTCTATTTTAATTCAGTATAATTATTAAAGGGACAGCCAATAAATTCATTTGACAAAATTTTGGGCCCCTGACCAGTGTGTTCACTCGGGGGCAAGGGTCCATGTAATCCAGCAATAGCTGGATCCTGGACCAAATGATCGACAGCAGCTCTGCTTGCTATCACTGAGCTAACCCTCCACCCCCCTGCTCATGCAGGAATAGATCTAGTGCAGGAGGTGCACCCTGAATGATGCACATGCAGGTGCATCCTGAAATTCTGCACGTGCGAAATTCTGCACGTGCAGGAGAAATTCTGCATGTGCGAATTTCTGCATGTGCAGGTGAAATTCTGCACGTGCAAAAATCTGCACGTGCAGGGGAAATTCTGCACGTGCAGGTGCATTCTGAAGAAACAATTCTTGGGGGTTTTAAATCACGTAATTATGCACTAGGTAGGCAAAAGGATGATTAAAACTGCTGTCCAACATAGGCCCAGGTAAAACAGCAATAGCTGGATTCAAATCCTGGACCCAATAATCGACAGCAGCTCAGCTTGCAGGAATATATCTGGTGCAGGAGGTGCACCCTGAATGCTGCACATGCAGGTGCATTCTGAAATTGTGCATGTGCCAAATTCTGCACGTGCAGGTAAAATTCTGCACGTGCAGGTGAAATTCTGCACGTGCAAAATTTTGGATGTGCAGCTGAAATTCTGCACGTGCGAAATTCTGCACGTGCAGGGGAAATTCTGCATGTGCAGGTGCATTCTAAAGAAATCATATATTCCTCGGACTAGGTTTCGTCCCCAAACATTTACATCTACGTCTACATATAGATTCTAGAATGTATGAATATTTTTGGTAAAATCTGAGATGGTCAGGTTGCATTGTGCAACACGTTGGAAAAATATCAAGGCTAAAAAGCTCCAAATATACTAAAATTAAGTAAATGAAACTAACTTGCATTTCAGCTCCTACACATAGTCATATATTTCTTGTAACTGCATTATTATCGTTTTCATAGCTATGTGTTTTTTGAAAACTTCGTTTTGCAGTTAAACCGTGACATCATTGGGTATCTGTCAATGTGATTGGTCTAATCTTCAATCTGTGACATATCAGTTCAGAGTTTGACATCACAGTTAATGACAAAGGAATTTAAAACTGTCAAGCAATGTTACTATTTGTCTACAACCGCAACAAACAATGCATGTCTAAGCTGAGTGTTGCACCTCATTGTTTTCCAAACAAAATGTGTTGCTGTTTTTCACAAGACAATGTGTTGCTGTTTTTCACAAGACTCCAGTAATCACAATTTCAAACAACTTTTTTTGTTAGTAATTGCAACTCTCCTTTGGGGCTAATTAGTCTGTTTGATTCAGTTACAGTTCATTGAAGCATCTTTCAGCCAGGGCAAACTAGATAAGTGAAACACACATCAACCATGTGTAACTGCACTTCGTCAGTTTCCTGAAAACTGTGCATGTAATAAACGAAACTATTTAACTAAATGCCTGACATCACAGTTTTGGAATGAAGCAAATTGCAAACTTGAAAAACACGTAGCTATGAAAACGATAATAATTTCATGTTGCCTGCATTTCTGATAATTGTAAATTCTATGTATACCATGTCATTTATTGTTCAAGCTGTCCTATTGTCTGTACATGTCAAGGGCCTGCAGTTTAGCCAGTATCAATTGTGCTTCAATTATCAATGACATCACAGCTTGTAGTTAATTTACATATATATTGCAATGCTAGAATAGAGTCATCTCTGACATCACAGTTCAACAGCATAGAAAAAAAACCTTGAGATTCCATGTAAGTATGACAAAGACTGTAATTTAACTCTAGGAAGTTTTACAATGGTATTAGCTACCTTTATTAGTTGGTTTCTATGATTGTATCCTTGTTTGTATCTGTTTCCTTGGACCATATCTATATTGCATGGGATATCCCATGCATTATAGATATGGTCAATGAACAAAATGTGGATAAATGGATGCTTAAATGTTCCAGTTATAGATTCTTATCTCTGGCTCTGTGACATTTTCTTATGTTTGACAGTGTTTTGAGGGGTCCTGTTATAAAAACAGCAAACTGGATTATCTTGTTAAGCATTGTTAAGCATTGACTGTCTGTTTTAATCACCTGTTTCGAACCTCAGTTCAGTGGAGTGCACCAAGTTGACTGTCAATTCCACAGTGTGAAGTTGGGACTGCAGCTAGATTAGTTAGGCATTATTTTGCACATTTTTATAGCAGGACTTATTTCTGCATTTTGTTATTTTTTTATTGAGTTTTTACAAATTTGTTTCATTTTCTTGTGATTGTGCTTTTGTTTATTTAATTGATCGAACCTTTGCAATTTTCTTCCTGCGTATTGCTTACATGCCCACAACACCTTGGGAAAGCTTTTTTTTTTAAAGTGGCCAATACCTCTTTCAAGGATGATTGTCTCTGCTTGCCTTGGTATATCTGAATACAGTAACAGGTCAACAGCTTTCCTGTTTGATGAATGATGAAAGACAACAAACTTTTCAAACTCTTACAATGGATGCCCACTGACTTCAGTGTAAAATTACATGACAGTTTCTATATATTTATATAACAAGTTAGTTCCTAAATTGACAGTGCTATAGCATCATCATATTCATAGTGTTTTCAATGTTACGTGTACTTTACTTGAGATTTCAGTAAAGTTTGTCAAAAGTTCAGAATGCGTCAAATGCAACCCGTGTTGTCGATAATATTTTGGGGAAATTCAGGGTCATTTGCCCCCCCAGAGAAAAATCCTAGCTACGCCACTGTAGAAAAGGTGTAATTTTAATTAGCGATTTGAATTGTCAATATGTCATTTTGTAAATCCAGAATTGGGGAACAAATCCCAGATTATAATCCAAAATTGCTACCAAAGGTCACAAGATTGTGTCTCAAATCCCTTGAGTAGAAAATATGTAAATGAGGCAGAATTCTGCCCTGTGATTGGTTGTGTGTTATCTGCCCTATTATGGGATGTTTTGGAACTTGTTTTAAGATGAATTTTGAGAATAAATGTTTAGCTTTTTACTGTATTAGGAGAAGTGAACAACAAATCTTTGACTCCTTACAATTTACTTTTACCAATTCTACTGGATGCTTTGCATAATATCTTAGGGACAAGTTGGTCCACCCAGTTAGGTTGAAATACTTGTATGAATTCTGCTGGATCTCTATTTGTGAAATGAGCCTTGTTTGAGCTCTGTGGATCTCATGGACAAAAAAGTTGACAATATACAGAGAGAGTAAAGTGGGCAAAGTCAAAATGATTATTTGACAATTGGAAACTAAATACTGCCCTAGTACTTTACAACAGGTATGGTTGTGGGACCATGAGGTTGGAGGCTTTGGGTGATTTGGCTCGGAATAACCCTCAAGTGGATTTCAAATTGCTTTGGTTTTCAAAATCTTCATAGTGTGACTATGGTAAATCCCCCATATAGAACGTAAATTACATATTCAAACCCCCTACCCGCAACATCTACTCATGCCTCTGGTATTTTAATATTGTGTACTTGCCTTTATCACATTCAATCTTTTTGCATTTATCATATATCCTATCTTTGGCGCACGCATTTTGGACACGTACTCTGCATGAGGTGATTCTAAAGATAGAACCATGATTTGATTTTGATGCACAAGACTTTACGGATATCACATCATTATTTAACTTATGCAGAAGCTTATTATTGGTGGATGAACTGTCAACAAAATGGCAAATTGGATATTTTAAGATGACATTTCGTTATATGACAGGTATTGTAGCATCCGTTTAAAGAAATAACAATTTTAGTTCATGAATTTGTATTCGTTAACAAAACAGCAGTTTAAGTTTGTAAAAATTTTGTTGCGATAAATTTGCAACAATGTCACTCGTAAGAGTCTTGTGGCAGCTGTTCGCGATTGCTTCAGTGGTGACTTGTATATGTCTGTTGCTGGCGTTCCAGGGAAATATTTTTTCCTTGCGTAAGGAATATACTATTGAAGAAGCAGGATTGATATTGAATGACGCGTTGGAAATACAAAGACTTGAACCAGGGTTAATACTGAACAATATGTTGGGATTATTCACGAAAGAATTCTCAAAGTTGGAATTGTATAGAGAAGAATTCCTGAACTACTCACAATGTCAGACAAATTGTACACAAGATTCATTTCTCTACCCGAAGAAAAAATTCACGATAGCCGTTGAGGGTCAGAATCACTTCCGTCAATTGGATAAATATGAAGGAATAAGGACAATTAATTTTAGCCTCCCGTACCAAACTATTTCAAAACTCTGGCCTTACAAGGTGTATTTAGGAGTATTTAGCAAAACTGTTAAATACAGAAATAAGCCATTGCCCCCTACTGAATATGAGGCCACTAATTCATACAAAAAGGCAGTAGACTCAGCAGCGTTACCAAAGTTAGACTTTTTACAGACGACGCATATTAATCAGAAAGAACCTGTTCTGCTTACCTTTTTACATGTGGTCCGGAATGGAGTGGTATTTATAGAAGGTGTCGTAGCCCACAGTGATATACATATCAACCATAATGGTTGTAAATATAACACTTACCAGAAAGTAAAAATTGATGAGAAGTTGCAGACGTACGATGAAGTGTTTACGATTTCTCAGTTCTGGGGAGAAGGATTTTTTCATTCGACTGTTGAAAACATCCCTCGTTTGGTGTTGTACGTCGAATTCTTGAAAAAACACCCTACAATACGGATACACACCAGGACGACATCCTCTTTTACTCAAAATTTCATAAGAGCTCTTGGATTAACTAATGACATCATCACAGGTCATGTCAGAGCACGAGTCATATATGCACCGGCTGGAGTCAACTGCGGCAGAGCTACGACGTTTCCGAGTTTTATTCTCAACTTACGACTTCGTTACCTAATTGAGAATCGCAATACTGAAAGAAAATCAGTTGTTCTCATAAAAAGGAGCTCTAGAAGATGGTTTAGGAAGCACAATGACATTTGGAGCATGTTACAAAGACACCAGAAATCGTACGGATATAAGTTAGAGTTGTTTTCTGATCGAAAGATGCCAAATTTTAACGAAACAATGAAAATGTTCAATCGAGCTCTGATGGTTATTGGACCTCATGGGGCAGGCCTTTCGAACATCTTCTTTAGCCAACCAGATACTATCGTGATCGAAGGATTATGCAAAGAAATTAATTTATGTTACAGTCGTCTGTCTCGGGTCTTGCATCACATTTATTTCGGAATAGTTCCTAAAAAAGACTGTTTCGACACGACCGTTGAAGATGTAGAGGGAGCGCTACTTCCCTATCTTAAGTGGCTGAAATCAACAGGGAAGTTGTAAATTAATGTTTGTCGGAAGACGTAAACTGGTCTACCTATTTACAATACAGTTAGTGAGTTAATAAGTGAGGTCGTCGTAAAATTTAGACCTTTTTTTCCAACAACAAACTTTGAAGACTTTACTTGGTTTTATTGACATGCAGGTATTGCTTAAGAATTTGAAAATATTAAAACAAGTCAAGCTTTTTACAATTACAATTTAGTTGCTTGTAGAAGTTACCTTATCCATCAAAAGGAAACCGTAAAACCTTTTTTTTTACTATATCAAATACTTTTGCTGTGTTAAACTACTTTTTGTTTTCAGATGTATGTGACTGATCAAACAATAAAGCAATATCTGAAAGGGAGTAATATTGAGATCTATTTTTAGTGGAGGTGTGTGCAAATCTCCACTTATGCAGTCACAATGAGAGAATGGAAAGTTTTGACAGGAAATTGGAAATTTGACCAGTTTCAGAGTGTCTTTTGGGCCGTTACTTAGCCATTTTGTTTGAAGATCTTTGGTGTCAAGTCATACATGTAAGGGAGAGTGGGGCATAACCACCCCCCTAAGACAAAATGTCTCACAGGATGATAATGACCAACACAATTAAGAACTCCAATTGGCAATATGACACACTCTTAGAGTACTTTCATATCCCCTACCTGCAGCATCAAATGACTGTCCCTTATAGCACAGGGATATGAAATAGTTTTTGTTATAAGGTGGGTGATTATGCCCCATGCTCGGGGCATAACCACCCACCCCATGGGGCATAATCCCTCCCCCAAGGTACCAGCAACAAAAATAACTGGAGGATTTCCATATCTGGTGGAAGGATACTATGGCCCTTTCTGATGAAAATGCAGTTGCTCTTGACTTGGAAGGTATCAAACCATATCAGTGTCCTCACTTTTGCTATGGTAATGACTTCTGAGATATTTCTCTCCGGGACGCTCCCGCCAATACCAATCTTTTGGTTTTTCAAGACAGCCCAAATGACATAATCTATGCTAACCCTTCCCAAGTTTCTCACACATTTACAGTACATTTTTGAAAACCCCCCTCCTGTTTCTGTCACCCCCCTACTGTATTTTTTCTGGGGGCGGGTGGTTATGCCCCATATTGGGGTAAAACAGCCACTACCCCTATTATCACTCATGATTTGCTGGAGAGTCAATAAGCTGATTCAGCAACCAATGCAATTAGTGCTGGCCTTTGAAATTACCAGTGCAATTGAAAACATTAATGACAAAAATTGGGAGTCAGAGGTGTCAAATCGATTGCAATTAAAGACAATGACAGTCTGTACCCCAGCAAATTGCAATCAGCATCATCTGGTATACCATGTATAAGATTTGAGGCCCTGCAAGGTTGCAATATTAAGGTATGTATCACAGCAGGTTTTCGGCAGTAAGGCAAAGTGATTTATACACACCAAAAAATGATAGATAGCTTGGGACAAATACTAATGAACACAGTAATAAATTTATAAATAATCAATAATTATATGAAATAAATCCTACCTAGTCCAATTATAGAATTATAACTTTATTCAAGAGAATATTTTTGAAATTGTGTAGGCTTTTAAATACAGGTTTATGATTTTTAAGTTTCTTAAATTGACAACATTGAGTTAGTAGGCTCTATTTCTATTGAGTAACTTTTAAAATTAGTTAAATTCTGAAAGCACACAAAATCAGGAATAAAAATGAATAATATTAGAATTTCGGGCTTATAGGATTTTATTCGGGCAGACAGGATTTCGATCGGGCAGGTAAAATTCAAGATCTACCTGCCCGAATGTCCTGTGTGACAAAAGCACTTTTCGCGTACTCTGGGTACAGCTGTACATTTGGTTTCACCAAATAAACCCCCCCCCCAACGTTTAAAACACCTGAGTATATTATTGTTTATAAATAATCAATAATTATATGAAATGAATCCTACCTAGACCAATTATAGAATTATAATTTTATTCAAGAGAATATTTTTGAAATTTTGTAGGCCTTTAAATACAGGTTTATAATTTTTAAGAACTTTTCTTAAATTGACAACATTGAGTTAGTAGGCTCTATTTCTATTGAGTAACTTTTAAAATTAGTTAAATTCTGAAGGCACACAAAATCAGGAATAAAAATGAATAATATTGGAATTTCGGGCTTATAGGATTTTATTCGGGCAGGTAAAATTCAAGATCTACCTGCCCGATTGTCCTGTGTGACAAAAGAACTTTTCGCGTACTCTGCTCATGACATGATTTAATGACAGTTAAATCCATTTTAAAACTTAGTCAGAATATGAACCAACACTATGCCTATCACCGATACCTTACATCTCCTTTATGTAGAATGCCATAACATATGCCGTCACATGTAAAAATAAGATGAAGCAGCTTAAAAAAGCTGAAAAACTAAGCAAACTGAGCTGGTCAGTTTGGTTCTGCCTTTTACTTGCACCCACTTCTTTTAAAAAGTTGTCTTTCACAAGTAAAATCACCTGCACTAACAATGTTTTCACTATGTGGAACCAATCACCTGGAACCACTGGGTGGGTGGTTATGCCCCTGGGGGTGGTTATGCCCCACTCTCCCCTAAGGATAACTTGATTATAGAGCATGCATCTGGCATAGTAATTAATAGCAGGCATGTTGTAATTAGGACGTGGCTTCCCTTTATATCTCTTGCTTGGATCCGCTGCGGGTGGCATCACACATTGTGTTTGCCATTGTGCCTAAATTATTGCACTTGTACATATGATATTTGGCACATGAATGTTATAGCATATATGTGCCTTTTGGTGTTCATATTCAAGCAATCAGTACAGTTTTTGTAAAATACTGAATATCAAAAAAATTATTTTTTGTTTCCGGTGCAGAACTCTGAAATGGCTATGGAAATGAAATTCTAACATAATATGCATCTAAAATGCTCTTGCAAAAATTAATAACAGCAAATTCAGCAAAAATGAGAAAAATTTTTCAGTGCTCCATGATTCTGTCAATTTTGGAGTTAGACCTCTGAAATGTATTTAGATGTTTAAATTATACCTCTTTAAATGACGTAGTTCATTTGGAATGCCAATATATAAACATCCTTGTGAGGTCAACTATGCAGATACAGATAAATCTAATATTTGATGTACAGCTAATACCTGGTACAATGATAAAAGAGAATTACAAACAAAGTGTACAGCGGCCAGCTCATGCAGTTTAGTGTTCGTGTCACTGATTAGCTTTTGTATAAACGAAAACGCGAATTGATTTGTTTCTGATATGAATCATAAACATAGGCTGCATAGCAGCAAACCTTCAGCGAAAAAAAAAAAAACATCAGTGAAGGACACAATTACACCGTGAAAGTGATGTGAAGCAAATTGTTTTTTAGCATATATGCAATAGTACCCAGTCTTTGCCTGAAAGGGTATGCTGAACCATGGAAAAGCCTAACTAGAGTAATTTGCACATTATTATGGAGCAGTTTCATGCGTATACAAGAAATAGGATGTGAGCTGTCGGTCAGATACGAAAAAATAGATTCATTTGTATTTTTCTAAATTTTTCTCAATATGGCACAAAACATTAAAAATACCTATAAATCGGAAGGCAGTAAAGCATTATATAGGTAATGTGAATCAAGTTTCATCTATGGACGTGCAATATTGGCCAAGTTTTGGCCTGGAAACAAAAAATTAGTTTTTACACATTTTTTGTCAATATTTCAAAAGGCAATGAATATCCATGAACCACACCCCAAAAGGGACAACTATATCATATAGGTGACACATGTAACAAATTTCATCCATATGTACATGCAATAATGGCCAACTATTGGCCCATAAATGAAAAAAAAAAAGATCTTTTAAAACAATTTTCTCAATATTTCAAAAGGTATAAGATATCCATCAATCAGACCATCAAAAGGCACAACTAGACCATATAGTTTATAATCTCTATATGTGTACCAAATGTCATTCATGCAGATGCAATAGGGACTGAGTCCTGGTCCGGAAACGAGACAATAATTTGTTATATTTTTTCTCAATATTTCATACATTGGATACCATTGTTTTTTTTCAAAGTCTTAAGTAAGTGGACCACCCTTCCCTATGAAATAACATTGGGCCTGTGTTTCACTTATTTATCAAAGACTTTGACCCATACCTAATCTGACTACGGCCAAGAACATTGGCTGACATTGTTTTCCCACATGCCTCACATATCGGCCTTTATGACCCAATACGTTTACCTCTCATCAGATGAGAATTCATACATCCACAAGCAGTTTGGTTGAGGATGGCACAATATCATGTGTTTCACTTATTTACAGGTGTCACTGTATCAGGCACTGTATCATCTTGCAAAGAGACGCCTCCGAGCAGGAACTGAAGCATCGAGAAAGCTACCTTTATATATATATGTATATGTATATACTAAGATTTTTCGTTGAATTAAGTTTTAAAAACTCTCATTAGACTCCCATGCTAAAATTCAGTAAATAGGTGGACAAAGTAAAGAAAAAATTAGCTGGTTTTGCATGGACAAACTTCCATTTATCCCATATTATTGTTTGCTGTTGGAACCTTTTTAAAAGTTGAATAATGAACCCTTTAGGGTTCTTTATCTATACCAAATGATAGAACCCATAAAGGTTCCATATCAAACCTTTTTGTTGAGAGTGCAGGTGGATTCTTATTGCCTGGAACCTGAGGAATCCGACCCAGTACAAAATCACGTCACACTGACGGTCACTGCTAGTTTTAGGTAGTTTTCAGAAGTCGCAATGCTAGAGAATAGGGATGCCAGCTCTGACACTGAGTCCGACGTGACATCCCTCTTCTACAGCATTGAAAAGAACTTGGATACCCCGTAAATATGACAAGGGCAGTTAATAACCTCATAAAATATTTCATCTTTCTATTTTGGCATTGCTGGATCCTAGGTGCTGGATGAAATTGTCATAACTGCACATGTCCCACAGGTGTCACTTTATTTGGGTACCCGGCTACTAACACCACCTGGTGTGTCATTTCATAAACTGGCCTCATGCAAAGTACAATGGTCGACCAGGTTTGACCATGGATGTATTTTCATCTATAACATCAGTAGGAATCGAAAACACTTGTCACATGACTTTGTTGAGCAATTAGTCCATTCGCTGATAATGACAAATCGGACTATTGCAACGCCCTGCTTAAATATCTTTGGATCCAATTGAAAGCTTCCGGAATTCCTTTGTTGAGTTAGGAACATGTGTCAACTCCCAAATTCTGTTCCGGATTGATCTTTTTGGAGTAAACAAAAATGCACAAAATACCTGTTTAATCACACCAGATGCCATGGCACCATGTAAAGGTATATTTCGGCTGCTGTGAATCAGAAACTGATTTTTTTCCGATAAAGACAAGTCGTTAAAATTATGGCAAGCATGTAACATGTATGTTCAATGATTATTAACTGAAGTAACAAATTTCAAATGGGGGCAGCACAGCGGGGGGGGGGGGGAGGTGGTGAACCAGTATGACTGGATGCCACAGTAAATCAAGCCATAAATAATAGACGGGACAGAGCCACCGGCTCACCGAGCGAAGCAAGGTGTGTCGTCCCTTTTAAAAGGCTAACATGTGAGTGGAGTGATCCAGATGGTCCAATCAAAAAATTTGATTCAGACATCCCATAATATGATCCTGGCATTTGCTTCTCTTCACTCGTGACTACAACGTGACTACCTTCTTCTTCTTCTTCGCAAAAAAAATTTCTCCAACAAAATAAAAAAAATTCCCCCCCCCTCAAAAAAAATGTTTGAAAGAAAAAAAAATTCCCAAAAAATAGAATATTGTTAACCAAACAAGTATTTACATGTCCCGTCTTCTATGCTGTGGCATTATCATATTATAAGGATAATAATTTTTTTAAGATCGAAAGAGCATTTGCATCTTTTCCCTTCTGCCACTGTTCTGGCACCATCCGGTAAAAACCAAAACGACAAGATTTTCATCAAAATTTTTATTCACTCTTTCATCCATCAAGTCAACAAGGACACAAAATGCCTAAATAATTTATTCCAAATTTTCCATAAAGCTTTTCGATACAACAACTTATAATTAATGCGATATTTTACCATAGACCTAATTATTCACTTTAATAGTAACCTAATTCGCTGCCATTTTCCACCAGGTGTCTCACATACAGCCCCAAGAGGGCAGCACCCAATCCAGATTTATGTGACAAACAGCCATCTGTAAAAAGAAAAGATTGAAGAATATAGATTTTATCGTCTAAGGTCTTAGAGCTGTTTGCGGTTTAGCGGCTTAAACAGTTTCAAAATTAACTTTCAACTTGGTCGTGTGATGTCACTGGCTTAAAAATGTTTTGTTTGTGTCAGATATGGTTAATCAGTGCTTGACATATCTGACAGCATAGGAGACAATAAACAAACTAATTAAATTACTTGAGGTACTTCATCAAAGAAGAAGATTAGGAGACCAACAGAAAAGTTTCGATGATGTGGCAAAGCCAGTTTGCAAATTGAAAATATTTTTTCCAGTGGACTGCCAATCTGCAAAGATCTATAATGACCAATATATTGCATGCATTTGTTTAGATTTATTTGATCACATTAGTAGCTGCATTCCACAATTTTATCAGGATCTACAATTTTCTAGGTTGTTTCACATAGAAATTTTGCCTGACAGGCTTATTGACCAAGTGTTTACAGACACCAGTTCAGATTTTTTGTTCTGCGATCTAAATCTACAGGATACGCTATATTGAAAGGTCTGTTAATGAACCCAGTGACTTTAGAGACTGGAACTACCCATAAGAGGTGGTTTTTTTTCACACATAATACTCTCTACAGGTCCACCATGTACTCAGCAGTTTTTTCAGGTCGACAATCTATGGATGAATGGATGGATGATTGGGGCTTTACGTCCTGTAGTTATGCACTTGGTAGGCTAATTAGGACAGGAGGAGGACACGGCAATGAGACGAAGGACGATTGAAACAGCCGTCCAACATAAGCCCAGGTGACGCAGCAAGAGCTGGATTCGAACCCTGGACCCAGCGATTGGCAGTCCAGCACACTACCACTATACCAACCCTCCCCCCACCATCTATGTCATCAGTTTTTTGGTAATTAATAATTACTAGTGCAAGTGTGATAAATAAATGCATTTAAGGAGAAGTTGAGTGACAGGACAATAAAAATTATCAGACGAGAAGTGATAAGGCAAGACATGTTCAGACAAGTGATTATGAGACATTGCGAGAATAAATGAGAGGAAACCTAATGACATGGAAGACATGAGATGGCAAGACACGAAATTATCAGACAATATAAATATAAGACAAGGATGGACAGAAAGAGTGATAACAACAAAAGAAATTAGACAAAAAATAATCAAACAATGAAAAGTCAGACAAGCAATTCTGAGCAAAGGAAACATCAGACAAACAATAATTAGACAAGGAATGATCAGAAATATTCAGACAAAAAGAGATCAAACAAGAAATATTAGCAACCAGACAAGGAAAGATCAGACAAGGACAAATCAGACAAGACGTATTCAGACAAGGAAAGATCAGACAAGGAATATTCAGACAAGGCAAGATCAGACAAGAAAAAATCGGACAAAACATATTCGGGCAAGGAAAGATCAGGCATGCAATTATCAGACAAGGAAAGATCAAGATAAGAAATATTCAGACAAGGAAAGATCAGGTAAGCAATAATTAGACAAGGAAAAATCAGACAAACAAAAATCAGACAAGGAAAAATCAGCCATAAAACATTCAGACAAAGAAAGATCGAGAAAGCATTAATCAGACAAAGAAAAATCAGACAAAAAATATTCTGACAAAGAAAGATCAGACGAGCAATAATCAGACAAGGAAAAATCAGACTATAAATATTCAGACTAGAAAATATCAGGCAAGCAATAATCAGGCAGGAAAAGACTTTTGAACCCCAAAAAAGGGAGGGCCACCCCCAAGTCCAAGTCTTAATGTTCGGCTTTGGCAATGTGTCTATTGGAACAAAATAATGTACAGTTCCACGTAAATGATTTCACCTGACATTTCACTTACCAGGTAACTCATGTTCCTCTAGGAGTATTCGGCTTTTATGTATTCTAGAAATTGAAATGAAAATTAATGAAATATTAAGCATATGTCTACAATGTGTTACTATCTTTTAAGATTAGATTGATATATGAATTCTGGCCTTCTGCCATTATCACCAGTGAACCTTGGTTTTCAGAGGCAAGCTTGCTGATTTGGATCATCAATTTCATGAATATTTCTTAAATCACAATATTACATGTAAGCTATGTTACTGAACGGCAGAACAAATCTTCTGTATGAAAAGAACATATTTTGACCAGCTTTGGGATTTCAGGATTTTAGAAGCGTTTTTCGGCGGGAACTACCGTATATAGAATGGGGTAAAGTTGGCAATCCCGGGTGAAGTTGGCATGCTATTTTGACCAACTTTTAAATAAAAGAAATGCCAACTTTCCTCATTAACATAGATATCTTTGGCAAAGTTGCCATACATGTCAGTGATGAAAACTTGGCATTTCTGCCATTAAGTGGGTCAAAATAGCTTGCAAACTTTACCCCAGATTGCCAACTTTACCCCGTTTTACGGTAAACAACATTCAAACAGGCACACAGCATAAACACAACATTGCCAATTAAATTAATTGGTTGAGTGCTGATATTTTGTGACGTAGAAATGTATGGTAGAAAAAATGTTGCCCCGATGTGAACATAACCTTGACCACGAGCACCTGAATCTATTTTAAACAGTTGTGACGTTATGAGTATTTAAATATTCATAGTGTCATCATTAGATCATAGATCCAAGTGCTCGTGACCTTGACTTTGCTTCACAACATTGTAACAATGTCATTTCTACCGTACAATTCAAGATAATTTTCAACAAAATTGTGTCAACCTTAGCTGTGACATAGATATGCCACGCGGGAAATAATAATAAAACTTGAAAATTGGTCACAGATTTCTTGATCTCCAGGCAACACACATTTCTGCAGACACAATGTTAAAAAATACATTGCACCTTTATAATTTTTATGACATTCTTACTAACTTTTTCATGAACAAGTCCTCATTTCGCAAAGGGAAACACCCGTTTTCCGACTGCCAAGATTTAACTTTTTGAAGAAATTCCGGACCAAGGAAATTTTCAAATCCTATTATTCCACAGAGAACACCTGAAAAGTATGGTAAAAGCAATTTGTATACAGATACATTGATGCAAAATTTTCATTTCAAACGTTGCTTGAACTATTTATTCAACTCTGAAACCAAAAAAAATATAATAATTTTAAATCAAATTATAATTGGACACCTGCGGGTTCATGAAACTGCCATTTTTGATTTAAACATAATTGTTTAATCAAAGTAATAATGACGTCAAGAAATGAATAAATCTGATATAATAAAAAAGATAATGAAAGATCATAAATTACACCCCAAGCATCTTACATTAAGAAGAACACCTGTAGACAGGCTGTAGTGAAACCAAATAAAATAAAATAATTGTAAGTCAAATTAAGGATAACATTGGACACCTGCGGGTCATGAAACTGCCATTTTTGGCTTGAAGATAATTATTTAATCAAATATCATAACATCAGGAAATCAAGAAATCTGATATAATCAAATGAAAGACAATAAATTAAACCACAAACACCTTACATGAATTGAAAAATAAGAAAGAACACCTGTAGTAAAAGAGACACTTAATTATTCCCCGGTGAAACTATTTAATATTTTAATTTCTTTGAAGTGTGAGAATCAAGATTGGTTTGGGAGGTACTTTTTTATCATCCCCTTTAAAAAATTTGTTGGGAATTCTGATTTTAGAATACGAGGGGCGTTCAGAAAGTTCGAGGCTTTTTTTTATATGGATACTTATTTTCAATCTAGAACTATGAATTTTTCACAGGATAAAATTCAGCATATTTGGAATGGATTTCCAAAGTTTTGGACAATTTGGACATTTTTAAGTCATTCTGTGGTTCCCATGGAAACTGAAAGTTCAGCTTCTTGGGGCAGGTAACACTGAAACCAAGAATGCCAAGAAATTGTGACTGTCGGAGAATTCTCTCTATCACTTATATTAGTGAGAATGACAATATTTGACACAAGAAATATGGTATTAGCTTCTAAATATGCTTTCAAGCACACCAAATGTGTATATTCTTACACTGAACCCATGTAGGAAAGCACTCCTGCATGCCGGATTGGGCGAGGGAAATTCAGGAGGCAAAGGTGTGTTTCCCTGACTACATAAGGACTTGTGAAAGCTCACATTCACTAGTATGAACAAGTGACCAAAATGGACAGCATGTTCCATCCTAGGTGTTCCTGTGACATGTTGCTTTACATAAGTCCTGGTTTTCCCTTACTTTAGTCCATGGGGACTATAGTTTCAGACTCCCGAGGAGAATAGGCTTTGGATGACTGATATTCTTTCGCAGAACTTTGTTTGGAAGACTTCAAGGAACATTTACTTCAATGGGTCAGGTGTATGAATCAATGCTTTTGGTGAGCTTGGGAGTATTTTTTAAGGCTAATACTATATTTCTTGTGTCAAATATTGTCAATCTCACTAATGCAAGTGATAGAAAGAGGTCTCTCTCAGCCAAAATTCATTGGCTTTAGTGGTTTCAGTATTATCTGCCCCAAGAAGCTGAACTTTCAATTTCTATGGCAACCACAGAATGACTTAAAAATGTCCAAATTGTCCAAAATTTTGGAAATGTATTCCAAATATGCTGAATTTTATTGTGTAAAAAATTCATAGTTCTAGATTGAAAATAAGTGTCCATATAAAAAAAAAGCCTCGAACTTTCTGAACGCCCCTCGTATATGTTTATGTAGGCCTGAGGAGTAATTCAGATGTGCAGCATTGTAAAGTTATTACAGTGCTCCCTGTGTTATAAGACCACTCCTTCTGTGGCCGTGAAGTGGTCTCTTGTGATTGTGCGGTCTCTTGTCGAGGTGCAAAATGTACTAAAAATATACTTAGTGTAGTGTGGGAGGGATGCGCAGGGGTGCCGGATGGAAACGAAGGCGGCAGGGGCGGTCGGTCGAGAAAGGGCAAATCTAATTTGCGCAACAAAATTTTGATGTAGCGCCAATGCTAATTTTTAACATATACTTACAGATTTTTGCCTATATTTACTGTAAATCAAGGCCTAATAATTTTTTTTCTTGGAGATGAAAAGGGCAACCTTGCCCCCCCTTGCCCCTCCTGGCCAAGGGCAGGAGGGGCAATTGCCCCCCTGCCCCCTTGTTCCGGCACCGTTGGGGATGCGGTCACATAAGGCAAGTCGGTCTTACACAGCAGGCACCATTGCAATACTACTGTAATAATATACACTCACTCTGTTCAAAGAATAAATCCTGATAAATATCATATTTTTCCATCTCTGGCATCTGAACATTGTGCAGTAGTTCGCTGTAAATTTGGTCGCAGAGATATTTCTCTGCTTCGTATTTTGCTGTTGATTTTTGGTGGATTGTGGAATCTTGTTGGGCACCTACGAGATCTTTTCCTCCCATGAATCTGTCTCCAGGTGGTATGACATATTTCGCAGCTTCATCACATCCGAGCTGAAATGAAAAAATATTGGACTGAGAGTGTTGTGAGGTTTCTTCAGACAACATTAATTTAATGTGCTTTAGCTTTAAAAAAAATTAAATTCTTTAAATAAACCAGAGGCCATTCTCCTTCAATTGCTGTGCACGATCTCAACCTGTGAATTCCATTGATCACACTGGAGTATATATACGTGGGATTTAACCTCAGACATCTTTGCAGATTGGCGGTCCACTGGAAAAAATTAATTTTCTTATTTTCAATTTGCAAACTGGCTTTGCCAATTCATTAGAAGTTTTCTGTTGTTCTCCTAATCTACTTATTTGATGAAGTACCTTTAGTCATTTATTTAGTTTTATTTATTGTCACATATGCTGCTAGATAGGATAAGCACTGAATCAACTGACTAGCCATAACTGACACAAACCAATTATTTTTAAGCCAGTGGAATCACATGACCAAGTTGAAAGTTAATTTTGATACAGTTTGGACTGCCAATCTGCAACAGCTATCTAATAAACACTTCACAGAAATATGATGGATGTTATCAGTCATAGGCGTACGGCGTGCGCGATTTTTGGAGGGGCGAGCGACATCTGCCCGAATTTCAAGAACTAGATTTAATACCATTTCAAATGAAGTTGGCTAGAAATTATGAATTTTCAATAGTGTTTATTTAATCATCTGCCCAAATTGTCTAGCCTTTTTGCCCGAATCTTACTGTTTCCCTAACTTTGGAGGGGGGGGGGGCGACCTGCCCCCCTCCAATACGTCTATGTTATCAGTACATGCCCTTCAGACAGCTCGGAAGGTTTGCCTTTGACAGAGAAGTTTGAGCTGTTGTGGCTCACATTTGTAATATTTAGCTTTACACAGTAAAAACTACAATATCACGCTGGCCTTTCACTCTTTTATGTATGATGATGTTCAATGCTATAAGAGTTATAATCAGGTAGAACAATGTGATACAAAGTAAACATCATAAACATCATAAACCTAATTCCATGTCTCTTGATCATCTTCCTTAACAATCCTCTTTCTTGATCTTCTTTCTCTTAATAAGCAAAGAGCAAGAGAAGAATAAAGGTGAACAGCGGGAGAGAATCAGAGGGGAAGTGTTGCATTATTCAGAACTCCACTAAGCATGTTATTAGGGCTTAGGTTGCCTGACCAGCAGCCTTGTACACACCATAAGTCTTAGTAGTATATCATGTAAGTTATGACTCTATAATGAGGTTAGTTGTAGTGAAAGTTGTTAGAAGTATTAAATATGCAAGAAGTAAGGTCAGACATATTTGATTTTTAGTTTCTCAACAGTTTTTCAGCCTATATAATACAAAATTGAGCTTTCCTTACAGCTCTAGCAATTGATATGAAGAAATCAGTTTTTTTTTCTCATTGCCAGAGTGTACCCATGATGTCATAGGTGGATGCTCCATTGCCAAGCACTTGAGGATATGCAAAATTGGTGCAATCAGTGATGCCATAGGTCAAACTGGCCAATAGTATCCGTTGTGGACAGTTTCATCATAGCCTTGCTGTTACATCATTGCCAGAGCGGCCAATAATATCACAACAACTCAGGTGCAAGGTTGGACTACTCCTGGGAAGGGGGACTCCGCTCAAAAGCTGTCAGTTGATCCTTATGTCTCCATATTAACTCACGTGAACTATGGTAACCAATAAATCAATATAGTATTAAAGTAATTGTTGGTAGTTTTACACTGAAAGGAGCCGCCAACAAAACTGTAAACGTTAAACAAAATACTTGACCTGACAGCTCCACATCTAATCCAATTTAGATCAGTAGCATGTTGGTGAACAACTGTGATTAATTTCCAGTTATCGTCTTAACCATGCTTGGTTGAATTTCCGGCACTTTTGGTATCACCAAATAATAAACAATCCCCCCTCCCACTTAACACCTGAGTTTTTGCAGTGGTATCATTGGCTCATCTGGCCATGACATAATTGCAAGGCTATGATGAAGTTGTCTACATGAAATGCTATTGGCCAGTTTGACCTATGACGTCATAGCTTGCACCAAATTTGTATAGGTTCCAATGGAGTCTCCAGCTTTGACATCATAGGTCCACACTATGAAAAAAATGTATTTCTTCAGAGCAATTGCGAGAGCTGTAATTTTTATCAAATTGACATAATAAAAATCGAGTTTGTGAGTCAGTGCATGGATGTTGATTACATTCGCAGAGGAATGTTACATTGTTGTTTCGACCAATAAAATCACGGAAGTCGGTACGGACTACCTTACAGTTTGTCTCACAACATGGGAACTGGTGTTTGGCCTGATTGCTTAGCATCTACAAGTCACACTGTAGAAATACGCATAGGCTATTCGCGGACAGAAGAGCAAATTTGTAAGCCTAATTTAATAATCACATTTTTGTGGCGTTTTGGTGCTTTTTTGGTCAGATTTTTGACGACGATCTTGCGTTCTAGAAATGAGACAGACTGTACGTGTAGGTCACAAATTACCGTGGATCCCAGATTGATTCATAGAGGCCCAAGAGGATTACAAGAGCACATCAAGAACAGCCTATACTGTTACTTTATATGATTAAGAACATGCCAAGAACAAGCTTCTTCCCTTGGAAACCATCTAATCCATTTCCATCATCCTCCTTCATTCACTTTAATCTTTTTCGTCTTCTTTTCATCTTTTGTATGAATGTGACCAAGAGCGACACCTGTAGGGGCCTCTGCTAGTCCTTGCCTAGAAACACTACCTTATTTCTTGGTTTAGTTCCGGAGTCTTTGACGTTTGATGTATCCTGCTCTTATTGTAGGCAACTTTCCAGACACCAACAATTAGCAAGTTAGCCTCCTACAAGCAAGACAACTTCTTACCTCTATATATATCTATTTTATCTTAATATATCTATGCATGATTGCTTATCTTGTATTCACAAAGTGACATTTGTCACACAGTGAGCCTACATCAAGAAGAGTCAGTCCATGGTTTGGCGATGCTTTGTTACTGTAAGGCTAAGAACACTTTCAGTTGAGTTAAGACGTATGTCTTCATACCGGGTAACTTAAATTCACCCAACAGTGCTGGAATATCCTCTCCTAACCTACACTTCCATTATCTATTTGTCTGCATATGATTTGAAATGAGAATTGAAAATCATGTCAGCTTCACTGACGTGCCTTTAAAAACATTGGGGCCTGGGCTCTTACGTGTATATTTCTCACAATCATCCATTCTGGAGGCGCATGTTTTTTTAGCATTTACTTGTAACAACTTTCACCATAACTTGCCTCATTATAAACTAACAATATGAACTACTGAGACAATACTGGTGTGCTTTTTTTCATATGCTGGTCAGTGGTCATGCAACTTTACCCTAATAGTGTGCTTAGCAGATTCTTGAATAATGCAAGGCCCCATTTAACCTCATAATTCCCGCAACTCCCATAATTCCTGTAATTCCTAATAATTCCCAAATAACTCCCAGCAATTCCAACAACTCCCTGCAAGTGCTGCAAATTCTAGGAATTCTCCACATATCCTTTCCAATGCTCAGAATTCTTACAAGTCCCACTAACTCCCGGAACTCCCGGAAGTGCAACCAATCTCTACAATTCCCAAAAAATCCTGCTTACTGTCACAAGTCCCTGCATATGTTACTAATTCCTATAATTCCTACACAAGTCCCAAGTGATCTCGGTAACTCCCAGCTATGACGCCTTATTTCCACAATTCCCACTAATTCCCACTAATTCCCATCTATTCCCATCAATTCCCATCAATTCCTATCATCAATTCCTATCAATTCCCAATAATTCCACTAATTCCCGTTAATTCCCACTAACTCTTTTCCAACATATCAATATAGCACAATATGACAATGAATGATGTCATCATGCGCTTTGCCCTATTGTGTATTTTACAAATATAAACCACTTCCCTGAATTCAGGTACAGTTAAGTGTCATAATCTTAACCATCAATTAAGACTATTATAACTTATAGAAGTTCTTTATGGGATATAAATGCCTTTATATGGTAGTCCATATTGAACACTAAATATGGTTTCGACTGATGAAAGTGGCATCTTGTGAGCTAATTTTTTATGGATATTGAAATTAGTGCAGCATTTCTACACTTCTAAGAATTTACATATGCCAACTCTCCGTTTTTACATCTAGGTCTGCACAATTATGCCAATTCTCAATAGTTTATTTTAAAGACAAGCCCCCATTGATCATTCCAACTAATGACTGGTATTTCAACTTAGCATCAAAGCAAAAGAAAGTAATCATGAAAAACGCAGACAGACACATTAATTTTGTTTATTAAACGTTAGAATTGCTGGTTAAAATGTAACGGACTGCAAGAATTATAGCATTTACTGTTTCTGAAAGACTTGTATACAACAAGCAAAAAGCAATCATGCTGACAATTAACTGCAGTTTATTTAGTGATTTACACATTTAATAGCATAATCATGATTTTTTCAATTTCTTTGGTATGATATCTTCCCGTGATCTCGACCTGGACAGGCAAAATTTCTTCAGCAATGCCTCAATCTTCTGTCACCTTGCTCCTGCAATGCAATACAATTCAATTAGTTTCACAAATAGATATCATACTGTGTCTTGCAAACTGGCGACACCGAAGTGTTGTTTGAAACACACTCACCAGCAATAAGAATACAGGACATGATTTTTATCATAATTTCCATAATTATTCAAGTTTGACCAATTCCTGTTAACTTTTTACGTTGTTCAACATAATTGGGCTTTTCCACATAAACCTACATCTCACATAAAAAGCGGAGCATCAATTCAAAGAAGAGTTTTAAAGCAGAAAAAACTAACTTTCTGGCTTTAGTTCTAAAACCTGCAGAACACTTTCCAGATGTTTTTGAAAAAACACTACCATGGAAATTATTTATTTTACTTCCATTCAAATAGAGATCTTTTAATTAACGGTGGAGGCAGAGACTCTCAGACGTGCCAAAAATTGTTTTATTACAATATCAAACAACGCCAGTTTTGGTGTTTACTTAGTAAAAAATTATGATAATAAAAATGTTTTGTTATGCAGAAAATTTAATACCTGCACGTGTTCATGTCTTTTGAACCACATTCTGAAACTAGTAAAAGACTGGATGTATGAAGACGATCCTCCTTTTCCTGTCCAAGACCTGAAATTATTTTGAAAGCAATAAATGCCAAGCATTGATCCTTTTGCACCCATAACAACAATTTAAGTGGTAAAACAATTTTCAAATGCATAGAAACATTTGGTATCAATTCTAAGCTCATCTGTGATTTTCTATATCTTTTGAAAGTGTAAAATTGATACCCCTGTGAGTTGTGGGCAGCGATACATGTAGGCCTAGATGATTTTTTAGACTTTTGATCAGGACAGATTTTCACTTTTTCCTTAGGAATGGTGACACATGCTTTCGTGTACAATTAAAAATTTATTGTGAACAATCACTGAACATCGTATTACAAGCTTTACTAGTCGTATCTTGTGTTACAACAGATGAAACAAAGGTATTGCCCTCCAAAGAAACTCCTTTCTCCTTGAATTCCACAGTGTGTGCAGAGGTATTGTAATCACTTCAAATGGCTACAAGGTCAAGTTTAGTTGTGCCTTTTGATGTTCGGATTTTCCCAGGCATGACCCAGCCGTTATTGCTGGTACATGGGTTAAATTTTGTACACATACGGCCTATATGGTCTAGTTGTGCCTTTTGATGGCCTGATGGATGAATATTGTGTAATTTGCGAAATATTTTTAAAAAATATGAAAAATGATTATTTTTGTTTCCGGGCCCTGACTCAGCCACTGTTGCATGTATTGCTTTTAGTATAAACATACCCTATATGGTCTACTTGGCCACTATTGCATGTGCATTGATGAAATTTAATACCCATATCCCCCATACGATTAACTTTTGATGGCTGATGGATATTTGACTATTTTTGACTATTTTTCTAATACTGGTAAAAAGTAAAACCTTTTTTTTTTCGGATCAAAACTTTACCACTTTTGAATTCACAGATTTTACATGGGTGAAATCTGATACAAATATCATCTTTATAAAGTACTTGTGCTATCTGATTATTTTTTTAATGATCTATGATTCATGCAATTTTGGAGTTGGACCTCTGAAATTTTGCATTTCTAAGATGTCTTAATCATACCTAATACATCTAATAAACATATTGCTTAAAAGTAGCACTTGTGGGCCTCGCTCACCTGACTTGATTACTTGCTTGCTTGTGTTGCTTAAACGTAACACCTGTGGGCCTTGCTCACCTGACTTGATTACTTGCTTGCTTGTGTTGCTTAAACGTAACACTTGTGGGCCTTGCTTACCTAACTCGATTGCTTGCTTGCTTGTGTTGCTTAAACGTAGCACTTGTGAGCCTCGCTTACCTAACTCGATTACTTGCTTGCTTGTGTTGCTTAAACGTAACACTGTAGGCCTCGCTTACCTGACTCGATTACTTGCCTGCTTGTGTTGCTTAAACGTAACACTTGTGGGCCTCGCTTACCTAACTCGATTATTTGCTTGCTTGTGTTGCTTAAACGCAGCACTTGTGAGCCTCGCTTACCTGACTCGATTACTTGCTTGCTTGTGTTGCTTAAACGTAGCACTTGTGGGCCTCGATTACCTGCCTCGATTACCTGCTTGCTTGTGTTACTTAAACATAACACTTGTGGGCCTCGCTTACCTAACTCGATTACTTGCTTGCTTGTGTTGCTTAAACGTAGCACTTGTGAGCCTCGCTTACCTGACTCGATTACTTGCTTGCTTGTGTTGCTTAAACGCAGCACTTGTGGGCCTCGCTCACCTGCCTCGATTACTTGCTTGCTTGTGCAGCTTAAACAATATGTCTGTACATTTTAAGCTGTACTCTGATGTAGTTCGCACTGGCTTGACTGAATCTAGAAACCCACATAAACTTGCATCTGCTAATTCAGAAAATAAACTTAACCACTTAACCAAAAGCACTCAAGATGATAATTGCAAGAAGAATTCCAAAGATAACAGAAATCGCAATAAACTGAAGGCTTGTGTATGGAATGCTCAAAGTTTGAGGCAAAAGACTGAGTCTGTGAAAGATTTCAGAGATGAATTTGATCTGGATATATTTCTGTTCACTGAAACATGGCTAAAAGCAAATGACCAAGTTGAAATTGGGCAACTGGAAAGAAACGGAGAATTTTTCTATCTAAGTGCACCTCGTGAATCCAGGCCTGGGGGTGGTGTAGGCTGCATCGTGAGAACAGGCATAAAAGCATGCAAGAAAGAAAGTATTAACACAAAGACTTTTGAGCACATGGAAATAGAATTGCAAATCAATGGTAGAACTGTCACTATCCTACTTGTGTACAGGCCTGAACCTTCGAACAAGAATAAATACAGCTTATCAGAATTTTACACCGAATTTACAAATTTTCTATCCCACTTTCAAACATACCACCATGAAACGATTGTTACTGGGGATTTCAACTTTCACTTGAACAAACCAAATGATGCCAAAGTTATCAAATTCAACAACATTCTTGAAATGTATGACCTCATACAACATGTGTCATCACCAACGCACAAGGATGGAAATATACTCGATCTTGTCATAACAAATACAACTACATCTCTGACCGACTGTGTTGTCAGTGATCTCCTTTCAGACCACAACTGTGTGCTTTTCGATATTAAAATTGACAAAGGCAAAAATCCTCAAAAAGAAATTGCGTTCCGCAAAACTCGGAACATAAACTTATCTGAATTCAAAAAGGACATTAAGCAACATCTTTCACAAAAAGTACAACACTTCAATCGATCAATCCACTTAAGTAACCTGGTGGCACTTTACAATTCAACTGCCAAAGTTTTTGACAAACATGCCCCTGTGAAAACTAAACTAGTGACCTTACGCAAACCCAATCCATTCAGAAACCAAGAGATTAAACCCCTCAAAACAGCAAAGAGAAAAGCAGAGCGACTGTGGCGGCGAACTGGTCTTGAAAAAGACTGGGAAAACTTCAAAGAAAAACGAAACACATTTAATGAAATGCTTTATCAACTTAAGTCTCATGATCTCAAGTCAAAGATACAAGCCACAAAGGGAAACTCGAAAGCAATGTTCAAGGTTCTCAATTCCAGCCTTAACAGGAAGCTTGACTTGCCTCTACCCGATCATACAAATGAAAAAGACCTGGCAAATGAATTCAACAATTACTTTGATGAAAAGATCAAAATGATAAGGTCAAAATTGGACTTCAATTCAAACAAAACATTTGATGCTCAAATGAACATTAATCATAAGCTAGGCCAGTTTAAAGCTTTATCTCAAGAGGAAGTTAAAAAGCTTGTCACTGACATGCCAGTAAAACATTGTCAACTTGATCCCATGCCCACATGGCTGTTGCTTAATTGCATTGATGAATTTCTTCCAGTTATGACAAAAATTGTCAACATGTCATTGACACTTGGAGAAATGCCTCTTGATCTGAAGCATGCACTTGTAAAACCACTTTTAAAGAAGATGGGTCTTGAACTTAACAAAAAGAATTACCGACCTGTCTCTAACCTTTCATTTCTTGGCAAACTAATTGAAAGTACCATAATCAAACAGTATGTTGATCATCTCTCACGAAACAAACTTGATGATGAAAAGCAATCAGCCTACAAAACAGTTTCATAGTACAGAAACTCTCTTAACAAGAATCCACAATGATATAATGCTTAATTTGAGCAAAGGAGAGGTGACAATGCTGGTATTGCTGGACCTGTCTGCTGCATTTGACACAATTGATCATGACATTCTGCTGGACAGGCTGCAAAACAGATATGGTGTGCATAGCTCAGCACTGAAATGGTTCAAGTCATATATTTCGGAACGATCACAGTCTGTGACGATAAATGACACAACATCGAGCAAACTTCCACTCAAGTATGGGGTGCCGCAAGGATCAAAACTTGGACCAATTTTGTTCAACTCATACATCGCTCCAGTAAGTGAGGTGGCACAATCAAATCAAGTGAATGATCAAAAGTATGCGGATGATGAACAACTTATCCTTTCTTTCAAGCCAACTTTTCTGAATGAAGAGCAAGCGGTACGGAAAATGGAAAAATGTATAGCAGAAATTAGGGACTTCTTGCACAATAACAAGTTGTGCAATAATGGTGACAAAACTGAACTTCTTCTGATTGGTGCTCCTGGTCAGTTGAAGAAACTGCAAGCCTCATCAATCAATGTTGACAATGTTGAAATCAAAACTGCTGAGCATGTTAGAAATCTCGGAGTGCTATTCGACAAAAATATGACAATGGAAAGACAAAACAACAAGATGTGCCGTAATGCGTTCTTCAATTTAAGAAACATTTCAAAACTTCGAAAGAATCTAGACAAAGAAACAGTTAAAACAGCTGTGAATGCTCTTGTCACCCCTCACCTTGACTACGGAAATGGACTCTTGTATGGCACAACCAGCTGTTTGATGAATAAGCTTCAAGTTGCCCAAAACTCAGCTGTTCGATTGATTGAGAGATTGAAAAGACATGACAGTGTAAGTCTCAGTAGAAAGCAACTACATTGGCTACCGATTCCAGCAAGAATCCAGTTCAAACTGATGACGATCACATGGAAAGCAATGAATTCCCAAGCTCCATTGTACATTCAAGAACTTATTCAAGCCAAACCCCAACAAGACCACAATCTGAGAAGCAACCATGGACACTTGTTAGCAGAACCTATCCCATGCAACAAAAATAAGTTTGAGGACAGAGCTTTCTCATATGCTGCCCCAAAACTCTGGAATAGTTTGCCAGAAAAATTGAGAACAATAAACACTTTGGAAAGTTTCAAGAATAACCTTAAAACTCACTTGTTTAAACAATCCTACCCCTGAGCTCATTTGAGCAGCGCTAATGAGCAGTTTACTGGAATTAGCGCTATATTAAGTTATTATTATTATTATTATTATTATTATTAGCAAGTAACTTTTACAGCCATACATAGTTCAGTGCAAATTTTTGTGTTGGAACTTTTTGTCAGAGCCTACGGGATGTCGGTGGAGGTAAGTTACTGTTGTATCCAGTGTTCCATTCCGAGATAACTGATTCAATTAGTGAATAGAGTATGTCTAAGATTCCCAGTAGTCCAGCAGCAGACTTTGATTTTTCCCCTAACCTTGTTTTATCCATCCAATGACAGTTTTTTTTTGCTTTTTCTGGTAGATAGGCACTTACTGATCACAAATCAACTGGGTGCAGAGGTTGCACCCTTGGGAAATTTTTTAATTGACCAAATTCAAAATGGCTGCCCTCGATCAGGTAAAAAACCAATTATTGGTGATATCTCAACTTCTAATTGACAGAGAGACATGATTTTGGTGTCAAAATATACATTTTCAGGGTCAAGGAAAACATTCAGACAGGTTTCAAAGCAATATGTGATTCAAAAAATATCTTATTAAACAAATGTTGATGAGATTTGGAATTAAATTTAATATACGGGCAATTCTGTAAAGTCATCAACCAATTGGTCAAAATTTCAAAATTGACATAATTACGTGCTATGGGTGCTATACTCATAATGTGCCAAAAAAAGTGTATTTTCAGGAACAGAAAAAATAGATTGATTATCTCATTTGGTCTCATTTGGTCTTTGAGATATTTGCATTTAAGTAATGCTATCTTTGGTGACTGCAATTATTATGTCACTGCCAGTAGAGAAATTGGTTAGTTGGTTTCATTTTGTTGTCAGTTGCTGCCTATGGGAGTACACTTTCATTTTGCATTAACAAATCTTGCATCAATTCTTGTGAATTCTGTCAGGCAGTGACATTTGACCTAATAAGATTCTTGGTGTACGTCCGACACCAAAATTACTAAATAATTTTCCTGCTGACAAGTTACTGATGTTAACTTCATTAAACTTCTGATACAAAGCACATTTATGCCCATGAACAGCATGGTGGCCACTTGAACCATTTAAACCTGATACTATTGCCAGGGAGAGCACTTAAAGTGTGTACGTCCGACACCAAAAAGGCAATGTACGTCCGACACCAAAATATGAAAGTGCATCTGGAACAAAGGAAATGATACAAATGTTTGTACACAGGCTTGGTCTCATCAGAACACCATAGGCCAGTCTGTTTGGGTGAACCTTAAAATGGTATAGGTCACAAAACAGGAAATAGATGATATCCTTGAAATTTGGTCATTTTCAACTCTGTTTTAGGCCATGAAATTATGTGAAAGGCAATTCATCGCTTGCTTCCATCACATGTAATTGGTATGAAATAGTGACACAAGCTGAGGCAGACATTACACTCATAGAAAACTAAAGATAGAATTACATTTAGTAGCTTAAACCTAGTATTTTAAGCTGTGATAGTTCCAAAAAGCATTTACAAAAATTGTCCAAAAATGGCAGATTTTCTTTATTTGTTTACATATTTATGCCAAATTCCTTCACAATTGCATTTGTCAAGTATTCCCTCAACATATATTTAAAAAATATGTGCAATTACAGTGACAATCGTTGTTATAACTTGAGATTTTTTGGATATTTCTGAGCTGAAATTACTGTAAACTTGATGGTAAAAATGGTGAAAATAACTTGCATGTTCGAGACACGACATTTGGCTCAAATATACTATGATGAAGCCATTTTATGGTTCCTAATTATTGTAAAGAAACTCTACTTTATATAAAAGTAGTGGGGCAGATTAAGTCAATATACCACAAGAATCTTTCACTTGGTGATGCAAGCACCAAATTTGGCACAATTGTGCTTCAGAATCTACTCTTTCAAAAAAGTATGTTATCCAGGTTGAAAAACAATATGGCGGCCATTTTTCTAGATGGCCACCACTTCAACCATGAAAAAACTGTTTTTGCAATTGAATGCTAAGAGAATTGGTGATTATAACACCAAATTTGGCTCAAATGTACTTCAGAACCTGCTTATTCAGAAAATTACACTAACCAGGCTGGAAAACAATATGGCGGCCATTTTACAAGATGGCCGCCACTTTAACTGTGAAATATTTGTTTTTGCAATTGAGTCAAGAGAATTGGTGATACAAGTACCAAATTTGGCACAAATGTGCTACAGGGCCTACTTTTTCAGAAAAATACACCATCCAGGTTGAAAAGAAACATGGCAGCCATTTTTCAAGATGGCCGCCACTTCAACCATGAAAAAACTGGTTTCGCCAATAAATTCCAAGAGGATTGGTGATGCAAGCACCCAACTTGGTGCAAGTGTGCTTTAGAACCAATTTTCCCAGAAAATATATGCTGTCCAGGTGGGAAAATGTTTTTAAACAACTGTTTCAGCATAGGATGACCAGGAATATTTTAAAATAGTTGGATGATTCTAATCTCAAGTAGCATTTGAGTATCAATCTAATTAGCAAATAATCTGTAGTTTAAAAACAGTGGCAACTGAGTGAATACAAATGAGTATAAGAGAGTGTTGTCAAAGCACAACCAGGAAACACTGTGTGACTCAGCATAGAGTTCAGTGTTTGCAAGTAGTGTATTAGACATAGATGTAGTTTACTAATTCTTGTAGTGGTATATACCATTACTCAATGTAGTTTTTAGTACTTAGTGTCTCTAATGCAATGTAATAAGCCCGATTTAAAGCTCAACTAAACATTTAATATTAATTTATTTGTAGAATGTAGATGTAGTGACAGGATGTGCAAGCACAGGAAAGCCAAGCCAAGGGAAACATACAGAGCTTCAGTTACCTGGATGTTGTACATCTTGCACAGGACTTGAATTGCACTGAATGAATAAACAGGCAAGGTACAGGCACTAAATGGCTGAACTTGTTGTGTCCCCAGTGGTCGAAATAGCCCATGTTATTTTGGGGGGTCTTCCAAGTCCCAAGGCCTGGAGAGTTGAAGCTCTTGTAGCCGGAATTCTGTGGGACGCGAGAACGCTCTTAAGCCGGAGTGTTTCAGATACTCTGAAAATGAATTCTGATTACTTTATAAATAGGCATGTTTTATCTCAGAAAATTAGTTTTGAAAACCCTATTGGTGATGTATATAAATCACAAGAGGTTTTAGTATGCTGATTAATCTTTACTTGCTGGTTCATGCTTATTCCTCCTAACCAATTCACTATTTGGGGGGGATTTTCAGGACCCCCTCTGGGTCCTTCTAAAAAATACATTTGAGGGGGTCCCAAGAGCATTTGGGGGGGTCAAAACCCCCTTGACCCCCCTTATTTCGACCACTGTGTGTCCCATATTTCACTGTGAATTTGACATTTATTATTATGGTTAGCAGTGGTTAGGTGGTAAAAGCATATTTCCATGGCCTTTAATCATATTACACAACATGTCTACAAATAATCCATTGACTTCCGATGTCAAGACTGACTAGAGAAAGTGCTGCCTATGCCACTTAAATTCAAAAGAGGAGTTGAAGTCTCCCCAAACCTGTTTTATTATTCTTTCTGATGGCTATTTCATGACAGCCAAGAAATCAATCTGCTGCCTATCAAGTTAGACATATCCTAAAAAGATGAGGGAGATGGTATTGATGAAACACTGAGGCAAAACACAACCACAATGTGATGGCATTATCACTGATTGGTTCTCTGTCGTGCATTCATTGTCTCCAAAGACATCCAAGACAGTTGAAGAACGTTCTGTCCAAGATGTTGTTCCCAAAGCACTATTCTTCTAATCAAAATATGAGAACACATACATAAGTTTGGATATCTACTGTATTTCAAGCCTGAGAGCTGAAACTGGGTCTCCTAACTGGAAAAGGTTTTCGTGAGACAGTGACAACAAGACAGAACTTTTCAGATTTCTGGCAGACAAGATTATGACCTTGTCTCCTGACAATATCATAGTTGTGGGAAAAAGAGAAAGGCTCTCTCAAAAAAAGCTGATTTGTCTTGAAAACTTAAGCCCCTGCATTCATGAAGAAGCAGACTCAAGAATCTTCAAATATGCTTATTATGCAGCCAAACAGCAGGCAAAATCAGTGTTGATTAAGCATCTGGTGAAGATATTGTTGTTAACTTGAAATTGCCATCAGTGCTTTTATGACGCTTCAGGGTGCAGGCTTGGAATTGCTTTGGGCTAGATTTATTCAAGCTGAGTTCACCTCAAGTGAGGTGATTGCCAATTCATGATATGGTGGTAATGTTAGTCCAGAAAATTCCATGAGCATGCTGTCCTTTCGTGCTTTCACTGGCTGTCTCAGAACATGCCAACCTCAGCATTCTTGAGAAGTTTGTCATCGACATGTATTACAAGAATAGCACCGCTGACAATGTTGATGAGGCAAGACGCGAGATCTTTGCTTATGAGCAAAGATCACCCAATGCCATTCCACCAACACTGCAAGAGCATCCCTTGTTCGGAGTTGTTCAGCATTTGAAAGAAACTAACCTGCCTACAATTACCCAAAGCTGGATGCCAAACTGACCGCAGAGGCAGATGCAATTGTTATCACGTTAAGGAAAAAACTTTTCCACTCGATACAGCTTCCTGACCCAATTTTCAATAAGAATTATCAAACTGATTAAACTTTTTTGGATAACTTCAAGGATTAGAAATATCAAATTGAGACAGCATGTCGTCTAAATCCTGTCAAAAATTATTTTCTCAGTAGTTTCTTGGACTTCTACAAGTTATGAAAAATTAGATTCAAGATAATCTTTCAAACTGAAGTTGCTTCTAAATAGCTCACATAGGTGCTGATGGGAAGTAAAACACAACTCAATAACTCACTCAGTAGTTTTGGAAGTTTAAGTTTGGAATGAAATGTAAAAATCAAATTTCAATTCAATAAATTTTGTATGCTGGAAGTCAATGGTCATATATTTTAAGTAATGAACTGTGGAAAATATGATTATCTTCCTAGAATCTAGTAAATAAATTTGAATGGCCTCCATTTTAGAAATGGCCATTATTATGTTTTTGCCTGTCTAGTATACTTTTCTGAAAGACTAGGTTCTGAGGCCAGTTTGGACCAAATTCAGTGCTTATATCAAGTCTATCGGCATTCTCTGGTGAAATAGGTCTTCCTACGTTTGCCGTGGCGGCCATCTTAGAAAATGGACACTATATTGCTTTTACCCTGGCTAGTGTACTTTTTGGAAAGAGTAGGTCCTGAAGCATAATTGTGCCAAATTTGGTGCTTGTACCACCAAGTCTTGACACAAAGTCTTGACATCCTATGGCAAAAATGGTTATTTTACGTTTGCCATGGCGGCCATCATGGAAAATGGCCGCCATATTGTTTATCAATCTCGATAACATAGTTTTTGGAAAGAGTAGGTCCGGGACTGAAGCATAATTTTGCCAAATTTGGTGTTTGTACCACCAAGTCTTGACACCAAGTCTTGACATCCTATGGCAAAATGGTTATTTTACGTTTACCGTGGCGGCCATCTTGGAAAATGGCCACTGTATTGTTAATCAATCTGGATAACTTAGTTTTTGGAAAGAGTAGGTGCTGAAGCATAATTGTGCCAAATTTGGTGCTTGTATCACCAAATCTCTTGGCATTCTATGGCAAAAATGGTTATTTAACGTTTGCCGTGGTGGCCATTTTCTTGGAAAATGGCCGCCATATTGTTTTTTAACTTGGATAACATACTTTTTGGAAAGAGTAGGTCCTGAAGCACATTTGTGCCAAATTTCATGCTTGCATCAGCAAGTGAAAGATTGCTTCAGCTATCTGCCCCACTAACAGTACACCTGACCAGCGAACACACATGCTTTGGTTAGAGTACCAGAAATCCAGTAATCTTAAAATGTATGGTGGTTTCCCACGGCGTAGTAACTTAGAAAACAACATACTGTGATTAACACTATCAAAAGCTTTAGAGGCATCTAAAAAACAACTGGTGGCCACTCCAGCCCAATCACATGGCGGGACTAAAATGTACAAATAATGAAAAACCTATTCTGAATTCACAGAAAAGAATGCCACAATTACCGTGAACTGGTGGCCATCCTCCCATCACATGGTGGGGCTAAAATGTTCTATTAATGAAAAACCCATCCTAAAGTCATGGAAAGGATTGCAACAATTACCATGAACTGGTGTCCATCCCCAGTTCTATCACATGACAAGACTGAAATGTGGAAATAATGTAAAACACATCCTAAAGTCATGAAAATATTGCCACAATTATCGTGAACTGGTGGCCATCCCCTCTCCCATCACATGGTGGGGCTAAAATGTTCTATTAATGAATAACCCATCCTAAAGTCATGGAAAGGATTGCCAAAACCACCATGAACTGGTTGCTGACCCCAGTCCCACCAAATTGCGGGACTAAAATGTGCAATTAATGCAAAAACCTGTGTTGAAGTCATGAAAAGGATTGCCACAATTACCATGAACTGGTTACCATTGATCAAAACCCATCACATGTGCAATTAATGCAAAAACCCACCCTGAAGTCGTAGAAGGATTGCCAGAATTACCATGAATTGGTGGCCATTCCCAGTCCCATCAAATGATAGGGCTAAATTGTACAATTAATGAAAACCCATCCTACAGTCATGAAAAGGATTGCCACAATTACCAAGAACTAGTTGCCAACTCCAGTCCCACCACATGGCGGGACTAAAATACGCAATTAATACAAAAACCCGTGTTGAAGTCATGAAAAGGATTGCCACAATTACCAAGAACTGGTTGCCAACTCCAGTCCCACCACATGGCGGGACTAAAATGTGCAATTAATACAAAAACCCGTGTTGAAATCATGAAAAGGATTGCCACAATTACCATGAACTGGTTGCCAACTGCAGTCCCACCACATGGCACGACTAAAATAGGCAATTAATGCAAAAACCCGTGTTGAAGTCATGAAAAGGATTGCCACAATTACCATGAACCGGTTGCCAACTGCAGTCCCACCACATGGCGTGACTAAAATGTGCAATTAATACAAAAACCCATGTTGAAATCATGAAAAGGATTGCCATAATTACCATGAACTGGTTGCCAACTGCAGTCCCACCACATGGCACGACTAAAATGTGCAATTAATGCAAAAACCCGTGTTGAAGTCATGAAAAGGATTGCCACAATTACCATGAACCGGTTGCCAACTGCAGTCCCACCACATGGCGTGACTAAAACGTGCAATTAATACAAAAACCCGTGTTGAAATCATGAAAAGGATTGCCACAATTACCATGAACTGGTTGCCAACTGCAGTCCCACCACATGGCACGACTAAAATGTGCAATTAATGCAAAAACCCGTGTTGAAGTCATGAAAAGGATTGCCACAATTACCATGAACTGGTTGCCAACTGCAGTCCCACCACATTGCGGGACTAAAATGTGCAATTTTAATGCAAAAACCCTTGGTGAAGTCAGGAAAAGGATTGTCACAATTACCATGAACTGGTTGCCAACTGCAGTCCCACCACATGGCGGGACTAAAATATGCAATTAATGCAAAAGCCAATCCTGAAGTCATCACTGCCAAAACTGGCATAAAACACCTGAAATTGAGAATGGTGGTAATGCAATGATGGCAGTCCTGTCTGAAACTGAATAAAATGACTTAATGCTCTGTATGATATCATGCATCCAACGACATCAGATCAGATCCTCAGAGAATATTGAAAAAATGTTATTCATTATTCTTTTCAGTTAATGTCGCATGTTAACACTTCTGTTGGCTATACATTAAAGTCCCACCACATGGCGTGACTAAAATGTGCAAATAATACAAAATCCGGTGTTGAAGTCATGAAAAGGATTGCCACAATTACCATGAACCGGCTGCCAACTGCAGTCCCGCCACATGGCGTGACTAAAATGTGCAATTAATACAAAAACCCGTGTTGAAATCATGAAAAGGATTGCCACAATTACCATGAACTGGTTGCCAACTGCAGTCCCACCACATGGCACGACTAAAATAGGCAATTAATGCAAAAACCCGTGTTGAAGTCATGAAAAGGATCGCCACAATTACCATGAACCAGTTGCCAACTGCAGTCCCACCACATGGCGTAACTAAAATGTGCAATTAATACAAAAACCCGTGTTGAAATCATGAAAAGGATTGCCATAATTATCATGAACTGGTTGCTAACTGCAGTCCCACCACATGGCACGACTAAAATGTGCAATTAATGCAAAAACACGTGTTGAAGTCATGAAAAGGATTGCCACAATTACCATGAACTGGTTGCCAACCGCAGTCCCACCACATGGTGGGACTAAAATATGCAATTAATGCAAAAATCCGTGTTGAAGTCATGAAAAAGATTGCCACAATTACCAAGAACTAGTTGCCAACTCCAGTCCAACCACATGGCGGGACTAAAATGTGCAATTAATACAAAAACCCGTGTTGAAGTCATGAAAAGAATTGCCACAACTACCATGAACTGGTTGCTGACCCCAGTCCCACCACATTGCGGGACTAAAATGTGCAATTTTAATGCAAAAACCCTTGGTGAAGTCAGGAAAAGGATTGTCACAATTACCATGATCTGGTTGCCAACTGCAGTCCAACCACATGGCGGGACTAAAAATATGCAATTAATGCAAAAGCCAATCCTGAAGTCATCACTGCCAAAACTGGCATAAAACACCTGAAGTTGAGAATGGTGGTAATGCAATGATGGCAGTCCTGTCTGAAACTGGATAAAATGACTAAATGCTCTGTATGATATCATGCATCCAACGACATCAGATCAGATCCTCGGAGAATATTGAAAAAATGTTATTCATTATTCTTTTCAGTTAATGTCGCATGTTAACACTTCTGTTGGCTATACATTAAAGTCCCACCACATGGCGTGACTAAAATGTGCAATTAATACAAAATCCCGTGTTGAAGTCATGAAAAGGATTGCCACAATTACCATGAACTGGTTGCCAACTGCAGTCCCACCACATGGCGCAACTAAAATATGCAATTAATGCAAAAACCCGTGTTGAAGTCATGAAAAGGATTGCCACAATTACCATGAACTGGTTGCCAACTGCAGTCCCACCACATGGCACGACTAAAATAGGCAATTAATGCAAAAACCCGTGTTGAAGTCATGAAAAGGATTGCCACAATTACCATGAACCAGTTGCCAACTGCAGTCCCACCACATGGCATAACTAAAATGTGCAATTAATACAAAAACCCATGTTGAAATCAGGAAAAGGATTGCCATAATTACCATGAACTGGTTGCAACCTGCAGTCCCACCACATGGCATGACTAAAATGTGCAGTTAATGCAAAAACCTGTGTTGAAGTCATGAAAAGGATTGCCACAATTACCATGAAGTGGTTGCCAATTGCAGTCCCACCACATGGCACGACTAAAATGTGCAATTAATACAAAATCCCGTGTTGAAGTCATGAAAAGGATTGCCACAATTACCATGAACTGGTTGCCAACTGCAGTCCCACCACATGGCACGACTAAAATAGGCAATTAATGCAAAAACCCGTGTTGAAGTCATGAATAGGATTGCCACAATAACCATGAACTGGTTGCCAACTGCAGTCCCGCCACATGGCATCACTAAAATGTGCAATTAATACAAAATCCCATGTTGAAATCATGAAAAGGATTGCCATAATTACCATGAACTGGTTGCCAACTGCAGTCCCACCACATGGCACGACTAAAATAGGCAATTAATGCAAAAACCCTTGGTGAAGTCATGAAAAGGATTGCCACAATTACCATGAACTGGTTGCCAACCACAGTCCCACCACATGGTGGGACTAAAAATATGCAATTAATACAAAATCCCGTGTTGAAGTCATGAAAAAGATTGCCACAATTACCAAGAACTAGTTGCCAACTCCAGTCCAACCACATGGCGGGACTAAAATGTGCAATTAATACAAAAACCCGTGTTGAAGTCATGAAAAGAATTGCCACAACTACCATGAACTGGTTGCTGAGCCCAGTCCCAACACACTGCGGGACTAAAATGTGCAATTTTAATGCAAAAACCCTTGGTGAAGTCAGGAAAGGATTGTCACAATTACCATGAACTGGTTGCCAACTGCAGTCCCACCACATGGCGGGACTAAAATATGCAATTAATGCAAAAGCCAATCCTGAAGTCATCACTGCCAAAACTGGCATAAAACACCTGAAATTGAGAATGGTGGTAATGCAATGATGGCAGTCCTGTCTGAAACTGGATAAAATGACTAAATGCTCTGTATGATATCATGCATCCAACGACATCAGATCAGATCCTCGGAGAATATTGAAAAAATGTTATTCATTATTCTTTTCAGTTAATGTCGCATGTTAACACTTATGTTGGCTATACATTTAAGTATATATTCCATTTTACCTTGTATGGAATAGCTAATGATTGTATTTTCACACATTCCGTGAACCTAATTTCTGCAATAATAAGGCCAACTTTATATATTTTAAATTTAATTCCAAATTTCATCAACATTTATTTAATAAAATATTTATTTGAATCACATGTTGCTTTGAAACCTATCTGAATGTTTTCCTTGACCCTGAAAATGTATATTTTGACACCAAAATCAAGTCAATCTGTCAATTAGAAGCTGAGATATCACCAATAATAGGTTTTTTACCTGATCTAGGGCAGCCAATATATATTTGGTCAAAAAAAAATTTCCCCAAGGGTGCAACCTCTGCACCCAGTTGATTTGTGATCAGTAAGTGCCTATCTACCAGAAAGAGCAAAAAACAGTCATTGGATGGATAAAACAAGGTTAGGGGAAAAATCAAAGTCTGCCACTGGACTATACAAAAAGAAACTACAATACCCATTTATAATATGCATTGACGATGATAAAAATACAGAGGCGAGCAAGTTTCCTGAAAAAGTTTATAAGATTGAAACTGATATAAAATTACAACAATAGCATCAATTGTAAAATTAAACAGTCATGAATGTATTGAAATTCTTTCAAAAGACATGCAGATTGTTTTAGCTGTTGGCAGTGCCACTGCTAAATGCTGAAAGTTTGCTGCTGCACATCCTGTTTTTTTATCATTGTCATCAATGGCCCAGCATGCAGTAAGAGTGTTACAAAAGGTTTTTAAAAGGCTAACAAAAATAGTAAACCATAATTAAATTATATAACCTTTTGATTTTGATATAACCTTTTGATATATATATAGAAACACTCATTGAATTAATTTTTTTTGGTCAAAATAATCATTTGCTTTGTTAGTAGCCTATCATGTGCCTGTCTTTCAGTATATCTGCTACATTTAAATAAACAAGAAAAAGTACCTTAACATTTCTGGTGAATGCAACCTGGCCACAGCATAAGAATCCCGCTGCAATGCAGTCTGAACAATTGACTGCAAAATATCATTTAAGGTGACATTTAAGTGCTCTGTATATTTAAGTTGGTTATCAATCCTTTAATTGTCAAGAAATCTATTCTGTTAACTAAAACAAACAAACAGACAAACTGTGACGCACCGATTGGGTGTTGTTTTTGTCAGAGACAACAATCATTGCACACAGATCTGAAAAAGTGTATGTTAGGGGCTGACCAGATGATCTTTGGGGAGGGGGGCTATGGACATTTGATAAAAAAAAAAAAGATTTGGTGAAAAAAGAAACTGAAAAAAAAAGTTAGTTCAACACATGGAAAAAATAAATTGTTTCCAACTGTAGCTAGGGTACAGCAATGTTAAAATTAAAATTCAGATTAAAAAGTTTGTCGCGAGTGAGCATGTGAAAAAATTATTTGTCGATGTGCCGCACAAAAAAGTTTGTCCCGCAGTTAAAGTCGATAGCCCCCCCCAACTATCATCTGGTCGGCCCCTTATCATTTCACACTGGTGGCTTAAATCGGAACTTCTAATTCCCACAAGTCCTGAATATCCCAATTATTTCCCTGACAGTTTCCAAAAGTCCACACATATCCCATTATCCCCAATTAGTCAGATCAATCCCACAAAATCCCTGATTATAGTTTCAATATCCAGCAATTCCCTATTGTCCCTATAAAAATTTTAAAACCTCATAATATTTCATTACTCCTTGAACTCCACAATGGGACCTCCATTTGGGAATTATGAGGTTAAATGGGGCCTAATGCAACACTTCCCCTCTTATCCGCTCCCGTTGATCACCTTTGTTCTTCTCTTGCTCCTTGCTTATTAAAAGAAAGAAGATTAAGAAAAAAGATTGAAAAAGAGCATCAAGAAACATGGGATTAGGTGCATGCACTAGGTTTACTTGTATCACATTATTCTACCTGATAAGTATCGTGTTTGGAGTTACCAAGTGACACAGTATAGAGCTACCATAAATCACGCATAAATAATTACTGCCGTTGTTATTAAAAAATAAATAATTTCCCACTGTGTAATTTCTTCAAATGCTATTATTAATCTCAGTAGTCTGGGGGGGGGAGCCCGAGACCCTAGGCCCCCCCCTGTATCCGTCACTGTTAAGAATGATGACCTATTGTCCACTTTTGGGGTCTGTTCCCATCTCCACAAACATGTTCATTCAAAAGTGTTTGATGTATCACCGGCATATTATGATAAATGAGCTTTTCAGTCACTGGCATGTCCTGCTACTAGAAGGCCAAATCCCCTTGCCCATGTTTTACCTCATTACATTATACATATTCATTATCTTTTCTTTGTAATATCTTGCTCAGACCATATCAGCTCTTATCTTTCTCCTTTGATCTTATCTGCCTTATCTTATCTATAGTATCAGCCTCATCTTTTTGTATGACATTGATGTCTTTGTGTCATTACACGGGTGTCCTTTTATCAAGGTGAATTTCTTTAGACACCGGTAATAAACCCCCTTTGATGCTTTTTTCCATTAATTTCATTTGTAAAATAAAATCAATTATGGTTTTCTGATTGGAAAGAATATCTATTTGGGTTGAATTCGTTGGGTGTCCTTTTTTTCCAACTTCTTTTCGTCATACAAATTTTTCATAATTTTCAGAAAGGCGCCTAACAGAATCATTTTACAATATGCAGAACACATTCAGAATGTGATTTTCGTTTCAAGTTATCACGAGATATCTTGAATAATAGATAACAGAGTGATAAGAGTTTACCGATCCTTCCGATGCATTGCTACGGTAAAAATCATAGTAGTGGACATGCTGAGAAGAAAAGTAACATTTTCATATTGTTTTTCACCGTATGGAGGCTGACATACTTTTTTTTAAATGTCTGAGCATCACATCAACTTGACGAAATGCTTGTTAACAATGAAATAAAATGCTTTGATTAAATTTAATGGTAAAAGATCAAAATTTAAGCAAAAATCTGAGTGATGAAGAGAAGGCCATTTGATTTGTCATCACTGATTCTGGATTGGAAATCAGATCCTTTCGTTTGGCTGTCGCCAACAAGAGGGATAAGTCTCCTTAAATCAAATTAACATTGAAAGTATTGGGTATGATCATGACAAATCATCAGTATGATGACACACGAAGTGGCATTTTCACAGTGCAACAGTACACTCTTTTTTTGGTGTCAAAGTGACAGGCTGTATTGCAGAATTAAAGGAATGAATAGAACACAACGAAATGGTCATCACTATCTTCTGTTATATAATGGGATAATGGCATAACTAGGGGGTCTCAAGCAGAACATATATATATAATATGGGGGCACATAATTTTCTGGAGGGGCACAATCCTGTTTGTTAACACTTTCTGATAAAATGTCACATAAACAGTAAGGGATGCTCATAAAATGATACAAAAACTTGAAAATGGGCATTTTTTAGATCGATGCTAAACGGGCAATTTGTTAATTGCTAATTCTACTGCTATTCTGCATTCTGCAGGTAGCATGCATGGGTTGTGTGGGTGATTTTCTCTTCCACTATTATTCAATCTTTAGCTTGCATGTGGAAACTTCATTGAAACCAGAATTGTTTGTAGTTGCGGTGGAGCCAATGTTCAATGTTGCAGTCTCCAGTTCGGTCAAAAGATCGGTTTGCAGAAAGCGCATGTCCCAGGTAAAGCAAAGGAAATTGTGAAACAATAGATAGACATCACCTGCAGAAAACCAAGCAAAATATACATGGCCTATATTCGAAATGTTTCTATGCTTGACATTAGATTTATCCGGCAAGTTGGCAATATTTTGTGGGAGAGTCAAAAACTCTTTACTGATATTTCATGGTTTAAAAGGTTTTCCCCTTGAATGATATGCCAAGCCAGATAAAAAATGAATCGTCATATAGATCGACGGTATTGGGTCAACATTTCAGCTAAATTAATTAATATTACAAAATGCACAAAGCCGGCTGCATGGTCCAGTGGGTATGATGCCGGACTCACATGCATGCGCTTTGCACAAGGTGATGGGTTCAAACCCAGCTGCAGGTTTGGAGGAAATGAGCATGATCTTCCTTGAATCACTGCTTCACTCCAGACAAGGTGTACAGTTCAACCCAAAATAAAGTAAGAAAAGTTTCTGTTAGAAGTCCTCTGCTTACCTATTTTCCCATCCTTTCTCCCCTCCATCCCTAATCTCCTATCAACTACCTTCGACTCCTCACCACAACTTTAACCATATTAAATACTCTGTCTAAAACACAGCTGGATTTAATGCAATTCGCAAATGAGCATAATATCAAATAAAATCAAACACAATGGGGGTCACGGAGTTTAAATTGGCGTTGGCTTAATATAAATTGAAAGTTATTTTAAAAGGTAGTTTAAAGTAGGTAAATGTCGGAAGTGATTTGGAGGTAGCCAAAAGGTGTGAAAGGGTAAAGTAGAGGCTGATTCTTCCTTCCTACTGGGGGTAGTCATACTTTATTTTGGTTGTACTGTACATGGGGAGGATGGCTGAGGCAGAAAACGTAACTAATAGATTGAAGAGTGATGGTGCTTTGTGGCTGTTATCCAACAGGGGAGTGAGACAGATCAAGCATTATCATCGAGCCAGTCAACCGAAGGTATATATCATGTAAAGTCGGCTGAGAATGCAGTTGCAATTAAATGCGTGGAAGAAGACTATAAATTCCCCTCTTTATACCTTTATTAGAATGAGCTGAACATCTGCATGTGATTTTTGCATTATTCATGTGTAGTTTCAAATTGGGGATTTTAGGATATTTTTAATAGTTTCTGCATGAAATTTTGACCCTATACTATAATGCAGATGTACAGTCAACACAGAAATTATTTGCACACTTTGATTTTTCATCATATTTCACAGAAAAAAGCCAATAGGATACAAAAAGCTGTACTGTGTTTCAGAGTAGTGTTAGTAGGTTAGGATCACATGCATTTCATTTTTTACCAAAATGCATTTTTCTGGAAAACTTGAAAAAAAAGTGAATTCTGATGACAAAAAATTATTTGCACACCTGAGCCAACTACCAGAAAAAGCTTTTCAGAAATGATATGTCAATTTTTTTCCAACGAAACAATGTTGTTTATAGTATCTATCCATCCAACCATGAAGCTGCAAAGAAGCCTGCAGAAAAGACCAGCAATGTTGCAGGTCCCAGTAGTGACAGTGGTGCCAATGCAGGTGCTGCTGTTGCTAATACAGATGCGAGGGAAAATGTGACGCAGGATGCCCAGGATGCCAATTTCCAGTCTCAGATGAGAAGACCGAACAAGGGGATGAACAAGGGACACCGAAACCACAAGCCTATGATTGCTCGCGTTAGTGGAACTGCCGATAACAACAGATTGCGTGCCGGTCCTAAGTTGTACCAGATGCAGCTTACGAACGTTAACAATGAAATGACTGAGCAAGATATTGAAGATTATATCAAATCTGCGGGTGAAGAAACAGTTATAGCCGAGAAAGTGGAAGATATGTCGTCGCCAAACTTTGACACCAAGCGTTTCGTAGTAACCTTCAAGATGGAACACCGGGATGCTGTGAATGCCCCAGGCTTCTGGCCAAAAGACATTTATTTTAAGAGGTGGTTTACCGCCAGGAGCAAACAAGATTAGACAGTATTCTGTGTATTTTATAATTGTTTTTACTTAATTTTAATATGGAAAACAAATTAAAGATAATGACTTACAATAGCACTGGTATGGCTTCTGATAGAACTGATTTTATTAAACATGTTCTTAGTAAATATGAGCCTGATATATTAATGTTACAGGAAACATGGTTAATTGACTCTAGGTTAAATGTGTTGGGAAGCATTGACTCATGCTATTTAGCAAATGGAGTACCTGCATTAATTGATAATGATTTAATGATAGGCAGACCCAGGTGCGGTCTTGGTGTTTTATGGAACAGAAATCTTTGCAAAAATGGTATTTTTAAAAAGATTCCATCAACTGATCGAGCATGTGCTCTGGAGGTAAAATGTAATGATAATTGCTATGTCTTCATTAATGTGTATATGCCTGTTGATAACAATAGTAAAACAAGAGTGAGTGATGAGTTCCAAGATACCTTGGATGCTGTTGAATTGTTTGTGCAGCAGTGTGCAGGAAAGCATGTTGTTATAAGTGGTGATGTAAATGCTGATTTTTCACGCTTGAATGCTCATGATAAGTGTTTTAAAGATTTTCTTGAGAGAAATGACTGCATGCATGTTTATGGTTTACCAGATTGTAATGTAGACTATACCTATAATGATCCTCATAATGATTGCTTTACTTGCATAGATCACTTTTGTGTTAGCAATACACTGCTTGGGGAAGTGGAGTCAGCTCAATTATGTAAAGAGCCACTCAATCCTTCATATCATTCACCTGTATGTTTAACATTGTCGTGTCAAACTGATAGAGTACAGTTAGATCAGGTCTCTAATAATAATCATGTTCCTATTGCATGGCATAAAGTAACAAATGACGATGTTTATGAATATAATATGAAACAAAAACATTTTATTTGTAATTTGAGAAATTATGATGTCTCCCAATGTAAAGATGCAACTTGTAAACGTGAGGACCACAGGGACCAACTAGATTCCTGGTGTAGAGATTTAATTAAATGTTGTCTGCAAGCAGATTGTGTATTGCCGAGAGTTAAAGCTAAGAAGTGTAAGAGGCCAAACTGGAATATTGATGTGAAGCCCTATAGGGGAGATTGTGTCTTTTGGCATAAGTTATGGATAGAAGCAGGATGTCCAAAAAGTGGTGTGCTGTATGATGTAAAAAAGTATACAAAGAGGCAGTACATGTATGCCAATAGGAGGAATAAGCGTAAAGAAGATATTCTCAGAAAAGAAAGAATGGCTGATTGTATTGCTAAAAATGCTGATAGGGATTTCTTTAAAGAAATTAAGAGGTATGAGCCGAAGATTAATACACATGTTAGTATAGACAACCTAGTTAATTCCAAGGATATTGCGGAACATTTTGCGTGTAAATATAAAGACTTATATAACAGTGTACCATCTAGTAAAGAAAATATGGAAAATGTGTATATGTATGTTAATCGGTGTAGTCCACTTGAGGACAAAGACACAATTGTAACAATGGTTGAGGTGAATACAGCTTTGAAGTATATCAAAGCCAATAAAAGTGATGGCGATGTTCAGTTTATGTCAAATCATTTATTATTAGCCTGTGATGAGTTTTTACAACAAATATCTCTATTGTTAACTGCTATTCTTACACATGGATATCATCCATTTGACATGTTAAAGGGTTCTATTGAATCTATTCCAAAAAATGCCAGAGGCAATATCTGTGATGCAAGTAATTATAGAGGAATAACACTGTGTAATTCAATTTCTAAGGTATTTGATATTATTATCCTTAATAGATATAACAATATGTTAGCTACAAGCGATATGCAATATGCGTTTAAAAGTAAACATAGCACAGTTATGTGTTCACTGGTTTTGAAGGAAGTTGTCAGATATTATAGTAATCATTCAACTGATGTATTTTCGTGTTTTGTTGATGCCACTAAGGCATTTGACAGAGTCAGGTACGATAAACTTTTTAATTTGTTAATTGAGAGAGGGTTACCTTCAGTGGTTCTTCGAGCATTGTTAGATCTTTATGAACGTCAACAATTATGTACAAGATGGAAAGGAAATGTTTCTGAGTTATTCTCAACATCTAATGGTATTAGGCAAGGGGGAGTTATATCTCCAATATTATTTTGTGTGTACTTGGATGAATTGTTAACTAGACTAGAACGTAAAGGCATTGGATGTTGTATAGGTAAGCACTTTTATGGTGCGATTGCTTATGCTGATGACCTAACTTTATTATCACCAACTGTATCAGGTTTAAATGAAATGTTAAAAATATGCGAGGAATTCTCAGAAGAATATGGTGTTAAGTATAACCCAACCAAGTCAGTCTGTATGGTATTTAGTAAGAAAAAATATGATGTTAGTCAAGTTAAACTCAATGGAAATACCCTTACTTGGGTTGACAGTACTAAACATCTAGGAAATTATCTTGATGGCGACATGTCAGAAAGTACAGAAATAAGGATGAAGAAAAGTGACCTTGTTTATAGAGTCAACCATATGTTAGCCACTCTAGGCAAATGTAATCGAAATGTTGTTACAAAATTATTCAATACAAAATGTTCACATTTCTATGGTGCTCAATGTTGGAATTTTGAGGATAAAAATGTTAATTATTTTCAAACTATGTGGAACAGGTGTGTGAGGCGGATGTTTAACTTGCCGTATACAACACATACAAAATTATTACCTCTTCTTAATGGTACATGTAGTGCTTTAGAAGAAATTTATTGTCGATATGTCAGTCTAGTCAAAATTATGGTAAACAATTCTAATGTCAAAGTGAAATATATATCAAAGAGATTTATTAATGATGCAAACTCTGTTATTGGTGCTAATTTACGTGTTATTGCAAAGTATCTTGAATGTCATAATAAGCATATGCTAGAGATGAGCAAGAGTGAGCTCAAGAATAGGTTTATGTCAAGGTATGACAGTTCTGTTCAAGTTGTTAGCCAAATTGTTGAGGTTAAAGATTCCCTCGAAGGGAAAGCTAACATTGCGGGTTTTAATGCTACTGAACTACAATACATTATATCTTTTTTATGTACTGAGTAGCATCACTGTTTTTACTGCTGTTTATATTGTTAATTTTATTTATTTACATGAGTACACCAATTGTAAATTGTGTGTGAATAAAGTATTTTATATTTTATATAACATGTTAACATCAATCTGACATTATTTGGGGTTCGCAGGTGGAATAAAAGGGGTTACCCAAGGAATACACTCAATCCCATGTTTTTGTTCTATGTATCATCATAAAAACTGATGATAAACAAGAAAATCTGACGAAATTAAGTAATAAACCACATTATCATATCTATTTGTCAGAAAGAAATGAATTGACAAGTTTTGTTTGATTATTTTGTTCGATATGCAAATAAGAAATGCCAGAAAATAGTGATATTGGCACAACCAAACTGAAAAAATCTTAATTATATGACATAAGTTTACCCTTATGGACTATTTTGACAGTGAGTTGTGAAGAATAGGTTGTAATAGCACAGGAGAAAGCTAGTTGAGATTATTAAGAAAGTAGTTTTCAAAATTTGCACTATATCATTACTATCAGCCAGCCTGCAACTAGCGTGTCTGCACAGGGTGGCCCAATGGAGGCCATTAATGAGTGAAAAATTCACAGCAATATCTTCCTTTTGTAAAAAGGAGCAGTGAAATTAAAAGTTATTCACTAATATAATAATTTAAGACATAATTATTCAATAGGCAAAACCTCGATGAGTCTTGATAATCAGTGCATGATCGTGTTTGGAATATGCCATACTCACAATATGGTAAATTCAAATAATAATCTTGTTTTGTATACAAATATTCAGGAAAACAACAATAAATATTCTGTCTTAATCAATATTGATTAGCCAGTGGCTAATTAAATTGGTTAGAGGCTGATTATCAGCTGTTTCTCAGCTCAAATTCACCAAAAATGCCATTTTCTGGCATTTTTGGTGGCATATAGAACAAAGTTCTTCACTCAAACCTGCATGATTAGCCTTCCTCTCACAATTTGACTATGTTGAAGGACTTAACAAGTCAATTTTATGAGTATTGCTGCTTTTAAGTCCATCTTGATATCCATATGTGGGAGAAAAACATGCAAAATAGTGTACTCCTCGGACAACACCTGTAATCCCACCTGTGAACCCCAAATAATGTCAGATTGATGTAAATGTGTTAGAGATACCATAAAATCATTGTTTCTTTGGAAAAAATTGGATTATCATCTTTAAAAATGCTGTTTCTGACAGTTGGCTCAAGCGTGCAAATAATTTTTTGTCATCGGGATTCACTTTTTTCAAGTTTTCCAGAAAAAATGCATTTTCGTAAAAAATGAAATGCATGCGATCCAAACCTACTTACACTACTCTGAAACACAGGACAGCTTTTTGTATCATATCGGCATTTTTCTGTGAAATATGATGAAAAATCAAAGTGCGCAAATAATTTTTGTGTTGACTGCAGTATGAGGCCACACAGGGGCCAGTACGTTGTTTGTTTTTAGAGTCACAGAAATTAAGTGTCTACAGAAATAATTCATGTTGTGGCAACATTGTCATAAGTTACTCATAACATTGTGAAACATCTCAATGTTGTGTTGATGTTGTGCATGATTTCTACTATACATTTCTACTTCACAATAGACGAGCACTCCAGTAATTGGCAACGTTGTTTTTAGGTTGACAATGTGTGCCCTTGAGTTACTATAGTGTTCTTCAAATGTGAAAAAATAGTTATGCCTTTTTACCCTCGGCAATGTATACATTGCCGACGGGTATTGTAGTTACTTTGGGAAAATTTGTCCGTCCGGCGGGCGGGCGGGCGGGCGGGCGGACGGGCGGGCGTCCGGATAACGGGCGTCCCACTTGTGTATTGGGAGTAATGCCAAAACTATGGAATGTATACTTTTTATTTTTGGGACATTATTATATCTTTTATCCTAGTTGTACCTATTAGAGGTTTAATCCACATGAGATTAATACTTTTCTCACAATTATTGAAAAATGTGAAAAAATATTTTTTTGTGTACTGGGTGTCAAGCCAAAACTATGGCATGCATATTCATCATTTTTGGGTAAATATTGTATCTTTTATCCCAGTTGAGCCTTTCATAGGTCTAATCCCCATGACATTAATACTTTTCTCACAATCATTGAAAAATGTGAAAAATTGTTTATTTTTTGTTTCTGTGACAGAGCTAAAAAACTGCAGTACTTTTGACACTGAAATTGGCATATTGTATGTATTAAATACCCAAGATGTGTTTTTTGTGGGTCTAAATGCTCTGAGAAAGTTGAACGGACGACAATTTACCAAAAATATGAAAAAATACTATTATTTTAAACTTGTATAATTCAGTCAATTTTGAAGTTAAATCTATGAAATTTTCCACTTAGGTGTCTAACTTATGCCTCTTTAAACATCTCTAATCAGTTGGAATGTTGGTCCTATGAATTTTTATAAAAACCCAAAAATTCGAAAAAATGCCAATTTTCCAATATTTCTGCATGAAAAGCCAAATGGTAATGGGTAAGTTAGTTAACTTTAGGTCTTATTGTAGTTAGACACACTATTGACTAATATTCACAGCCATTGCATGAGTTGTTGCAATTTTTTCCATTGAAATGTATGATTGAAAAAAGGCAAAAAATCATTAAAATGTCTATTTACTCTCCATTTCCTTCTGATGTCATACCAGTCGTTGACATTTTTTTTGTCAAAATAAACCTGACATGTTTCACATCATCATCATGCTGATTTTGAACAATATGAAAACTTTTATTGGCAGCATAGGTCAATATTAACAAAATTAGATAAATATTAAGGATTTTCAGATAATCATATATCAGTAAATATTGGCCCTGGTCAATCAAATTTGCCACAATTATGTCTAAATTTGACTTTTTCTACCTCTCCTCATGAAATATTATATGACACTAAATCTTTTTAAAACTGCCAATTATTATAACTTTATGGTTAATATCTAAACTCAGTGATGTAAATTTTTAGAAGATGAATAAATGTCAGCCCCTTTTATTTAGATGTTTGCATGAAAATTAAATGTGATTGAATCAGACAGATTGGCTTTTGTTGAATGGAGCACTGGAGAAGTCTTGATTTGTAATGTTATGTCACAGGGTAATTGTCTTCCCTGCTAATCCTTTGACAAGAAATCTTAAACTCTCAATTGTAAAGTTCTTAATGGTTTAAATCTAACATCAGTTATGTACATTTTAACATATAAAGTACTGTCAGCTTACTTTTATCTTGGTCTTTAATGAAAAACATATAAGACAGACTGGCAATAAGACCGCTTTGTATATATAGAGGGTTATCAAAGAAAATTACTTGGCATGCAAATCCAATTTCTGCAAATTTCAGTGTGTAATTTTACATTTCAAGACATTATTGGATAAATCTGTCTTTTAATTCATTTTAAAACTCACTCCAATTGTATTTTTAGCATTTTAAAGAAATATTGTTTAGGGGGTAAAAGTGTCATCATTGGAAGGGGTCCAGTTTTTTTGTGAATGGGCCTGGAGACAGTATGTCTGTGCTTCATTGTACCCCTCCCCTCCAGCCATTCATGTTATGTAACATTGTGTCACTAATCCTGTCCAGTGACCAAAGCTGGGAACAAAGGAGCACAAAAGCAGTGCACAGCACCCTCAACTTTTTAACAAATTTTCTTTTTTCTTAGAAATATGTCCAAACTGCATTGACACCAACTTAGTAGTCTTATATTGAACAAATAAAGAAATTTCCAATTTTAATAAAATATTTAGGCCAACTAGAAGCTGAGATATGACTTTTTGTAGCCCATACAGGCTGTACACAGAGTTGGGACATCTTTCTCTTGTTTTGTTTTTCTTTACAGCTATTGTTATTCTCCAAAGTTTGACCAGCATTTAACTTTTGTATTAACTAGCAACTTGCTTAGTCTTAAAAGATATATATATACTGGCATAAACCTTGTTTTAGTGTTACTATTTACAATGGTTTTGGTTGGAGACATCTTATCTATAATTTATGTTTTGAGACCCATATTCCATATTTGTAATTTATGATAAGAATAGCTAAGACTAGATAGACTAGATAGATAGATAGATAGATAGATAGATAGATAGATAGATAGATAGATAGATAGATAGATAGATAGATAGATAGATAGATATATAGATAGATGGATAGATAGATAGATAGATAGATAGATAGATAGGTAGATTGATAGATAGATAGATAGATAGAAAGATAGAAAGATAGAAGGATAGAGATAGATAGATAGATAGATCGATAGATAGATAGATAGATAGATAGATAGATAGATAGATAGATAGACACATGTAGATAGATATATATATATATATAGATAGATAGATAGATTGATAGATGCATACATAGATGGATAGATTATTAGAGTAATTTTAATCCTGTACAATTTCTAAAGCTTTACAATGATTCAAGATTCCTATACATGGATATATCACAAAATCCAATCATCAACTGGAATTATTCTATTTTCTCAATTTAATCTCTTTTTACAAAAAGCACAAAATCAGCCATAGGCCTACTTGCCTGAATCACATGATCCAGATTTCATTTTGACTAGAAGATATATCATTTCAAGTTTAATCTCTTGGTAACCATTGACTTTCAGTGATGTTTCATTGGACCCCCCCCCCCCTCATCACAGTGGCACACTTCTGAGGTGTGTGAAGTATGCCACCCTCCATTCTTTTGTCAGGTTACATAATGGCATTGCATAAGGTGATTAAAAGATTGGGGTACAGCAGACAATAGCCAATTGATATTGGTGTTTAGCAGCTGAGGAGGGGGGACTAAGGAAGCCCCTTTAACCCCTTTAAGGGGAATGTCTGCAAGGATAATGTAATTTAACTGAAATTGTTACAACATCCAACAATTTACATGGCTACATTCTAAAATGGATCCAGGATCAAGATGATGTAGAACTGAAGTCAATGACACTGTTTGATTAGATATAAGATTTACAGACAGAAATTTATTGAACTGATAGATATCTAATTTTTGTTCAAACAATAGCTACCCTTATTGCAATTCAGTTTTATGCAGTTTAAATGAAATAGTAATTTTATCTTTTCTGCAGGAATTATGACACATCTTAATAGAAAAACTGATAGTTGGATTGATCAAACTACCAAAAATCTATCTATCTATCTATCTATCTATCTATCTATCTATCTATCTATCTATCTATCTATCTATCTATCTATCTATCTATCTATCTATCTATCTATCCATCTATCTATCTATCTATCTAAACAGTCCCCTACATGTCCTGATCGTTTTCTGACTGTCTTTATCTCAGTTGTTGTCCATTTCTAGCTGTCTTTTTAATGGTCATTACCTGTCTATTGTGCACTGCATTGCTTTATTTTCCTGTCTGTCACCACTGTATATTACATTCAGACAAAAATAAGTTTGATAAAAAACCAACTTTCTAAAATGGTAGTGGAAGAGGGGACGAATTACTGTGGGTAATCCATGCCGGATAATATTGTTCTTAATATTGTCACCGAAACCAGTCATCTTCTTGACTTCGTTTTTTTTTAATTTTATTTCTCAAATTGCTCGTTCACAAAAAGGCACAGATTTTGCCACAGGCCACCAATAGGCATAGTGGAATACTTGCCTGAATTTCATTATCCAGATTATACCAAATTATACCACTTCAACAGTACAATGTAACGTCTTGCTAATTGCTAACCATTGATTTTCAGTTCATTTGATCTTGTGCCACACGTTTTGACTCCTTGCCCAAATTTTAACCGTTTCCCCTCTTTTTCTGGGGGGGACCCATCCTGCAAGCTGATTGCATGTGGATTTTGAATTCCCGCCAATACAAAATGGCAGACAGGAAACATTTATATTATTTTGCTCACAGCTCTTGGCCATTCAATGAAAGTTTTTCAACGGGAATTTCATGTTCATGAGGATATTAGAGTACCCAGTGGGGTCCTGCCTCAATGTATCCCACTGTCTGGAGAATAGCCGCTGAGTAGCCGAGGGTATGCTGCCGCGCAGCCTATGTTTTGTTATGCAAGTAGCTTTGATGCAGGGCACAATATTCAGATTAAATATTGGCTAAATAAAAGGTAATATTTACTGACCATTCAAACCGGCACTATCCTGTAACTATGCCGTGTTTTTCTCAAGGCCACTGGGAATTGCTGGTGTTGCACATTTTCTTTTATACTATGTTGCATATACACTTTTCTTCCTCAAACAATATTGTTTCTTGATGTATGATGTGTTTCAACAACGTATGACCAAGTAAGCTTGGAACTTTTATGGTTCTGTTCCTTCGCACAATGGCAAATGGCCATCCAGTTAAGCTGACTATTTTCTACATCAACGCTTCTGATTCATATAAATCACGCAGCTCAAGAGTGTCACATGGAATATGCCACCCTTGCTAATAATGGCTGAGAAAAGTAGAGTAACTTCAAAACAAAGGAAGGACCAGGGCTTCGGAGTCGGCTAGTAAATGACCTGACTCCAACTCCTGACTCCTTTGCCTTTTTGAAAAGCTACTCCGAATCCGACTCCTTGGGTTTCCTGAATTACGACACAGACTCAGACTCCATAAACATTATTCCAAACCACCTTACAGTTGAAAGCACTGGAATGTTCCTAGTGAGGTCATATCCTTTTTGTTACCATGTTACTCTGTATCACCCATAAGCGGGCTATTGAGTTCATACCCTATATTTGCAATGCTATCAGGACAAGTCACTGAATGAGTCACACTACATATTACTGGAGTCAAAAATTGCCCAACGACAAACTGACACTTCATTTCAAAGCAATGGATAGAGCCTGATATTGGGTCATTCATGGCCATGTACGTATGCATAATTCTTCTATTGTAACTAAATCCTCGAGTCTACAGTCTAAAATGTCTGCGAGGAACTACTCCGACTTAATCTTTTCTTAGAAATTCATTATCTTCAGACAGATTTTGAGTAAAAAGAAATTACAGATATTCTTTGAATAAATATTTAATCTAAATCTTTTGTTCTATATAATAAAGTTAATATCTTGCTCTACTTAGCGCACCTAGCCGGTGCTTCAGAAAATGAAATATTGAAAAACAGTACATCTTTTTTATTTTTTTGGCCTTGAAGAAACTTAACGAATGAACCATATTTTACTTGATTTTTGAACTTGAAAGAGCTCAATTATAAAGTCCTAGTAAGTCAGCACAGGAGTTGGAAACCAATTAATTGTCTTCCTTGCTTGATATGAAGTTTAATTATGATTCTTAGCTTCACCTGTAATTTTTTTTTCATTAAGGTAACTTTAAACACCATTGAGAGGCCTCATTGTGCAGTTAGCCTAAATTATTTTTCATAATCACTTGCACCATACTGTGTTTGAAAAATATAAGTTAACAGGACTCAGGAGTCTAATGAAATATTTAGTTTCGGTTAACTACAAATGATAATATTTCACTAATTATAAAACACGGACTTGACTTGGGCCCGGAATAGAAACAAAATTATCGCCGGGCCAACTCCGGGAATTACGAAAGATTTTCAGAAATTCAGACACTTGGCATATGCGCCATTAAAGTTGAATCCCACAGAATACAGCTGCTCCACCTATTGTACTCCACAGTTCAACAAAAATACCCCAGCTGGTGGCTCCCCCGCTTGATCAAATTGTTCATATGCACTGGAAAAGCCACAGATTTTTTAAAACAGGGGCAGGCTCACTCGAAGGCTGCTGGCTCAGCCCGAAATAATGGCACTAAACTATAAATGCACACATTTTGGGTCGATATACAGGCCTATAATCCGATCCAACTTTCATAAAAATCAGAGATGGAATCTTTGAGATATTCAAGTTTATTTTAAGGGGGACTTATTTTTGTTGAACTGTTTTTCATAATTTTCTCATATTGTACACCACGTAACTCTCAAAAAACATCGGTAACCCCCCTTCAAACACTTGTTTTTCAATAAAGTGTACTTTCAGCTATATTCCTTTAATTTTTCATAAATATCTCATGGATGTTGTTCGAGTGACGCTGCTTTTCGTTATAAATCCCACACTTTTTTAGTATTTTACAGTATGTTTTAATGTAATGACATAAGATTTTGAAAAGATCATAGTTCGAAAATTATGCTGGATAGCCCGCCTATTTTTTTTATGTTGGAAAGCTTTCTTTTTGAAGAACTTTTTGGCAAAGTTTCATGAATATCTCATGGATTTTAGATTTCTTGCAAAGTGTGGGATTCAACTTTAAATAAAAAGCTTGGCAACAAATCACAATAATCTATTATTGCATGGTCCCACAACCACATAAATGGAATTCACAGTTGACTTGGTACACTCCACTGAACTGAGGTTCGAAACAGGTGATTACTACAAACACGCTGTCAATGCCAAACAATGCTAAACAAGATAATCCAGCTTGCTATTTTGTAACAGGGCGCCTCAAAACACTGTCACAGCATAAGAATATATGACAGAGCCAGGGACTTTTTGCCCAAGAAAAGATAATTGAAACATTTTATCCGCATGGAATTGTTCATGGACTATATTAATATTGCATGGGATAATATTATTTGGAATGGCTAACAGGACAAATCCTAGGATACTTATTGACAAGAAAGGTTAGAGAGAATTCTCCTATGGCAATGTCAAAACAGAATTTTTTGCCAACTCACATTGAAAGTTTGGAGGCTGTTAGTCAAATATCACTATTACTAGGTTACACTTCGCAGAGATTAGGTCCACAGAGACTACATACATAATTCTATGTGGTTTTCTACAGGTGACACATATTGACAACAATTTGATTTTATATTAGTTGACTTTTTCTGGAACATGACTCCAAGCCAATGTTTTGATCAAACAGGAAGTGGTGTACAGCATGTACAGTGTTGCCACATTGTTGCACCATGTTATTGGCTGATATCATGAAGTTTTAAGCTCTAAATTAAGGATGCCTACCTGACCTGGCCTAAGAATTTATACATGCCACATTACAACATAGGTAATGGTACTGCTCTGCCAAAGGATTGATTACAAAGCTTAACGGCAAAAGCAGTTGACAGTATACCTTTGTGGCTCAAGGGGATGTTTATTTGGGAGAATGAAGCACTTTGCCAAATTGCGGTGAATCTGCCTTCAAACCACTAATTCAAAATAAACACAGGCTGCCTAAATACTTAGACTACAAGTAGGTAGATTCCAATTAGCTAGAAGCTACATGCACAAGCTTCTTCATGCATTTAAAGTAAACTGCCTGATGTCTTGAAGCGCTTTGGCATTCTGCTGTACTAACGGCCCCTTCTTTAATGGTACATTAAGAGGCTGTGTAATACAAAAACTGAATTATTCAAATCCGTCATTCCAATCTGCTGATGAGCTTAGAATACAGCAAATGTTACAAAGACACATGGGGTGTGGGGGTTATCTTCTCAGTTCAGTAAAAATATTTGCTGACTCCATGAGAGGTTACCTTCTGTGGCCCAATATCTATAGGCCTATCAAGTATCTGCAATTCGCTGATTGCGAGTGTTTATCATATCACATTGAAGACTCAATGGTTCCATTTCCTGCCATGGATGTTGTGGTTTTCTTGAGAGTAAAATAGCTCTAATCCAGCGATCTGATTAGTCTATAGACAGGAAGAGTGGCTTTTCTGTACGTTCACGTGAAAGGTCATGATTTTGCTTAGCACCAGAATTTTTCTAATTTTTTTGTTGTTGTTTTTTTTTGGTGTAAGTTAAAGCCATGACCTTTCACACGATCTATTATCACCCATTATTTTTTATGTGAATATGGTATATTGGTACATTGGTCACTAATGACTAAGCGAGTGACCTAGTAGAGTTTTTTCAGTTAAGGATTGGGGACCATAGACTTGGACAACAGATGACTAAGCAATTGTGAAACACATTGCTTAATCCTCTGTTGTCCAAGTCTATGGTCCCCAATCCTTAACTGAAAAAACTCTAATGGTTAACCATGCTTGTCCACTGGCTCTGAGGGTCTGAGAACAAATTTAATTCTAGGAACTCACCTTCCTCTGAATGCAAGGGACATTAAATTAAATGTAGTCTTCTCATCTTTTCAACATACTGCGGTCACCAAAAACGAAACAGCAGCTCCCTCAACAGAGATGGAGGTCAAGCTTGCTTGGCCAATTTGAAAAGAAGTAAAAATACAGTTCAGACCGAACGGATACTGTAATCAGAAGACTGGGTGCACCCTCCTGTCCGATAAGGCGGTTATTAAAAAAAATTACTCCAATCATCGATCTGCCCAGCAGTTGTACAATAGAGTAATCAATTTTTTAGTCGAATAAGGATGCCAACTACATGCATATTGCTGGTAAATAATAATAATAATGGGGAAGACCATTAGATAATGAGTTTTATGGAGACTGTTAACTGATATAACATGCAGCTTTCCATATTCGTTTTCTTCTCCATTGTAAAAACATAACTATAATCTTTTTTAAGACAGTAAACATTTTGTCAAGACAGTCCTATTCCATCCCGTTCAATAAATGGCCTGGACATTTTTACCACATACAGGAACCTAATTTCTGCTAAGTACTTTCACTGACAGATACTGAATTGGACACAGTACGCAATTCAATATTACGACATTCGGGGACATTTGGCCTTCATCGCACTGACTGGCAGCCATTGTGAAGGATGACACCAACCAAATAACTCCAAGATACTGCATTACATTGTATTATCCCACTGCACACTGGCCATGTCTCAGGCAATTCGAGCAGATGCACTGTGTTCCGAATGAGTCTCAATAAATCTGACTCACTACTTCAGCTTGTGCACGGTGGCCATCAACTTACGAATAAAGTCTAAATTGTCCAAACTGGAAATGTGACATCAGGATGACATCCGTGATATCATGTGTTTTCAGACTTGCGCTATACTCATGATAAATTGATCATTAACATTTCGACGCAGTCCATTCTCCTCCACAGAGCTTGACTTCACTCAAACTCTGCTCGCGAGGGTGCCAATAGTCTTGGGTGCGATGAATATGCATGAGCGGACGTTGGAATTTAAATCAGAAATGCACCTATCAGCAGTGATGATGACACAGAAAACACCCAGCTGTACCCCTCATCGTCCTCATGCTCCTTTAGGTCCCCCATTTCCGTCGCCGGTGGCAGGCTGCCCATACCCGACTTTTAGGTAGGGTTGGCAATCAGGACTCGGTTAGGGAGCCCTGAGTTATGAGGACGACGCAGTCAGGCAGGCCCTATAACTAGGCCCCCCTCATCGAACAATTCAGTTGCCTCCGGCAGAAATAAAGCTAATGACCTACAAATTCATGTACTTTGTATCAATTGCCTGCATATGCAGCTAACAAAACTATCAAACTAGACATCTGGAAGAAACTCTTTGATATATTTATTTAGGCGGGGGGGGGGGGACTTTTCATACTTGCACTACATGTACATAGTTGTACAATGGTCCCTGCTTTATAAGACCACCCCTTCTGGGGTCATGAAGTGGTCTCGGGTAGGGGTGCAATCTCTAGTCGGGGTGCAAAATGCACAAAAAATTATATGAGCGCAGCGAAGATCACTTAGCACAAGGACAGCTCATTCTGTGAGGTGCTCCTGTCTACAGTGACTGCCTGAACAGGAAGTGCCTGCAGTTGCCATAAAAGTGGAGCTGGTAGTTTAGTCAGAGTTTAGTTTGGTAAATAAATAAAATACCTCAAATATCTTCCAAAATAACTTCAAAATTTCAGTCTTGTCGTATAACAACCTCCAATGATATATTTCAGGGACCTAAATCAACAATGTGTATCAACATTGGAAATAATTATTTCTATACCCCTGATTGTAAGAAGTGACTGAAAATTAAAAGTCAACACAAAAGTTAATGACTTAAATGGGTCAACAAGTAAGAAATCATAACAACACTTAAGGTTAGGCCTACATAATCTTCATTAACTATCAACAAATTATATAACAGTCTAATAGTAAACAGTCATCTCTGAATAGCTATGGTTTTATTGATCTCAGTTATGTAACATCAACAATTTAACATAATAGATCCAAATTTATTGATCCAAATTTAACACAGATTTGAATAACACAGCTGTCAGTGCAATCTATCTATCTATCTATCTATCTATCTATCTATCTATCTATCTATCTATCTATCAAATCGTATCTATAGATCTGAGATCTGATCTTATCTATCTATTCTATCTATCTGTCCATTTGCCCAGTCCTTTAAAAAGATAAATTGGCTTTCTGCAAGAAATTTGAAGATAATGCAGTAGTTCTATGACAATGCCGCATGAATTTCATGGCAGTGCCATTTACATATTAGTTAGTGTGGGAAGAAGGCGGTCACATGAGGCAAGTCGGTCATACAACAGCGGGTCTTACAACGCCGGTACCACAGTATATTGATATATAGTATACTCACTTTTTCAGCCTGTATGAGATAGAGCAGCTGATGGGTCAGAGCGTATCCTCTCTTTCTTTCAGAATTCTTCAGCATCATGGAGATGCAGGGAGGAGTGAGGGTGCAGGGAGCAGGACTGTCATCTCCTAGAACTTCTCTGAAAAAAAAAAAAATGACAGAAGATGATAAAAGAATCTGTTTGAAAATGCTTATTGCCACTCAGGAGTTAGGACAGGCTGCTGATTGTTGATTGAATTTTACTTTTAAACTAGACAACGCCATTTTCATACCATTCAGCACCATTGTTAGCCAATCACGTGCCAGTATTTCAGGGTGATAATTCCCATATTTTTAGTTGATGGGATCAGGAATATGTGTTTATCACACCTCGGCTAAAGCCCTAGGGTGATAAATCACATATTCCCTTTCCAGAGTTGAATAACCTGTCCCATTGTCCAATCAGTGGCATAACTAGGGGGTCTCGAGCATGGGGGACACCTGGGGGGGGGGGCAGGCGATTCTCTGGGGGGCACCCGTAATACTAATTGTATATTTTAGCCAAGGTTGAAAAGTTCATATGGGGGGGGGCACCTGAGGGGGCACAGGTCCAATATGGTGCCCCCCCGTGCCCCCCCCCCCCCCCATAGGGACGCCACTGTGTCCAATTATCGATGACTTGTCGCACACATAATTTATGTACATTTGCCATTGAGAAGCTGCTCTCTTAAAGTGATCAATTGTGAGCAGAAAAACAGCATTACATTTTGTTTGATAGAAAGTGTAAGTACTGATAAGATGATGATTATAAATACTGCAGATTTGATGCAAAAACATCATTTTTGTGCATCTGAACAATTGAAATGGGACCCAGCAGTCTCTGCATGGGAATTGTTGTGCATATCAGCCACAAGAAGCATGAAAATGAGCCATAAAAGGTAGTGTGTACTTGAAACACTGATAACATAGGAAAACTTTATACTTTTTGTGCTGCTGCAAGTTATAAAGAGCTAAAAAGTGTAAGAAACAGCAGCAATAGTCAAATTTAGATAATCAACCAAAAATGTTTAAGTGCTAATGCCAACATTCTTAGGTCAACTCGAATTTCCAGAGCCCTGATGGGACAGAGAGTGGCGTCGGAAAAACTGAGGGCTTGTAGAGTCTGAAGCCATAGTATAGATGGGTCAAAATTTGAAAACCTTGAAATTTCAGCTGAAAAAATTTTGAAATTTTTTTAAATCCAGAAATGCCGTTTTAAGTTGGCATTGGGTAGGTCAAACAATCAGCTATCACTGCACTGTCATGTCCAAGGGTCCCAAATGCTCTGCTGATCTGTAATGAGGTGATATTTACAGCTGTGATGTCTTTTGACTGTCATTAAAATCACACTTATAACTGAAAAATCCTGACCACTTAGGGTTAAATAATCTATTACCAATGATTAGGCAGGTAGCTTGCACATTTTAGGCCAAGTTCCAGGTCTCTAGCACCAATTATTTTTGAGATAATGCATTTTGGTCAATTAAATTTCGAATATATGTGTCATTAGCATCATGCCTATAACTTGAAATCCGCACCACTTAGAGCTGAAGAATGTATTACCAACGTATGGGAAAGTGGCTATTCTGCAAACATTTAGCTATATTTCAGGTCTCTATGACCAATACTTATTAAGATAGAAGATTTTCTTGAACTAGAAATTTACAAACAGAAACAAAAATACTCTTTTCACCAATAGTTTGGATTCTGAATAACAAAGATGATCTCCACTACCCCTCCAGTGCCCAATGTCTTTGCTGAACCATATTTCAGGTGCTAGACAATGGTAAAATCTCACTGACACCCCATATTTGATTAGTAATCTCAGAGAACCGTCAAATTCATACTAGGCATGTCAGATGCAATGAAAATGCAAAAATTCTGTGTAATATTTTGTTAAAACATTAATTGATAATATATATTGAACACAATTTCAACTCCTGTCACCTGCAACTGAATTTAAGTGAGGTAAAGGAAAGAAGCCATTTTTTGTTGTGATGCTAATGACAGCGTGATGCTAATGATAATTAAGATAAAAATCTTTGTAGGGACCAGTGCAAAACTGGCAATCTGGCAATTTGTGCATGAAATGATCTTATGAACACCAGAAGCATGTTCGTATTGATTCTGGTCCAGAAATATGCAGTCAAAATAGAGCAGCAAGGCGTTTGCTAATGACAAATTAAGATAGGACAACCGACATACCAACAGAAATACTCAAATATTTTGGTTTATATAAATGATGCAGAGCTACAGATAGCGCAGTTATTTTCTTGGGTTCTCAGACAACGTTAGACATAAGGTTTTCTCACAAAATGTGCATGCCCCCGCAGGTCTCGGGCCTCCTCGTGGCGGTGGGTGGTAACACTATTGGTGAAATCCTGTATCCTTAGTGGCCAACATGGGACAGTGCGCTTGCACACGTCTCCTCGACGGAAAAGGGGCAACCTGTTTGCCGTGGGTTGCGACCCGTGTCGGAGGATGAAGGGGTCCTGGTAGTTGAGTTGGATGGGACTAAGTTGGTCCCTCCCATACAATACACTACTTTGGCCTGGATTTCTCCTAGACGGGAGGCTGGATTGGCCCGGTCCAGTCAATCGGCTTGTCATGTTGTCATTAGGACTTCGGTCCTATTTGACCATGGCTGATGGGCTAATCAAGGAAGATTGGAATCCGGATATTTGCCTGCCATGGTTACTGTTTCCATGATTTGAGGCTATATTGCAGGCCTGATCTTTTGAGAGTATATCCTTCATGTATCCCTGGGACTAGGGTACTGGGCTCAGCCCTATCCTTGTTGGTCTCCCCTTGTTGGACTCCGTGGCGGGTGGGGAGCATGAAGGATGAAATACAGAACTTCTTATGGCTACTTGTCAAAACTTAACGCGTTCTCCAGTGGGAAACCAGGCTGGGTCCGCAACTGTGGATACTGGAATATCTCCAGAAGCAAAACGCTTCCGATATGCACCTGACCTCTCAGATGCGATGAACAACCCATTTATGCATCATTGGCCCAGTTATATTGTAATTACCGGAACCAATAGAGCATTACAATCAATGTCTTTCCTGAGAATTCACGATGAGATAGAAAATCTAGTTGGAACAGTTGAGAGTGGCAGGACACTTCGAACAGGTGCTGTCCTTATCCAAACAAGGTCAAGGACACAGTCTGAAAAACTGTTGTCCATAACCGATATTGATGGAGCTCCTGTAAATGCAGAGCCACACAGAACATTGAACTCGATCAGAGGAACAATTGTTTCAAGAGAAAGTCACAGGAGTGATGATGACGAAATTACAAGATGGTTGGGAAAGCGGAAAATTGGCTTCATTAGAAGAATTAACCTAAAGAAGGAACCGTTACAACTCCTGATACTAAGCTTCCCCGGAAAACGATTACCACACAAATGCCCTATCGGTTTTGAGCAGTGTAAGGTCAAACCCTTCATCCCAAATCCTCAGAGATGTTACAGGTGCCAGAAGTATGGCCATGTAATCTCCAGATGTAAGGGGCCAGAAAGATGTGCCAACTGCACCTCCACCGAACACACACACTCAAAGGAAGACCCGTGCCATGAACCACCAAAGTGTGTCAATTGTCAAGAAACCCATCCGGCTTATGACCGCAATTGCCGAAAATGGCAGGAGGAAAAAGAAGTTCAACGATTAAAAGCAACGAAGGACATCAGCTTCCCAGAAGCACGTAGACTGGCACAACAGACCAACGGCGAAGTCACTTATGCAAATGTAACATCTATGTCACCAAGACAAAGAAGCACTCCTCACCTTAAAGTACAACTGGACTCTCATTCCATATCAAGAACAGAAGCTTTCATGGGACAAACCTTCTCTCAAACAGACAACTTTGGCTTACTTCAGGGCCATATTGCAGCCAGACAATCTGCACAAACAACAAATAAGTCCCAAAACCCAGACAAAGACAATACCAGTGACCAGGGATCTAAACACCATGTGGATTCCATGGAAACTGGTACGCCTCAAACAGTCAGCCCACCTAGGGCTGGCCGGCGGGACACAAGTCCCCCACCAAAACCATCTTCAGACAAAAATCCACCGAACAAACCTCTTAAGAGACTATCATCTACTTCCTCTACACCTCAGTCCTCCAGAGGACAATCTTCTTCTACTACCTCTACACCTCAGTCCTCCAGGGGACAATTTAACAACAGAGGAAGAGGTAACAACAGAAACAACTTTAACAACACTAAACAAACTAGGAAAAGTGAAACACCTCCTAAAACAAAAACACCCTCATAAATATGGATAATATAATCCAATGGAACTGTCGCGGTTTCAGAGCCAACTTTGATGAAATTAATATCTTAGCTCTTGAGCTCCAACCATCTATCTTCTGTCTTCAAGAGACCTATCTGAAACCCAGCGACAGTTTAAAAATTAGAAATTACCACATTTACAACAATTATGGAAATATTATTCATGATAGGGCCTATGGTGGCTCCTCTATTTTAGTAAAGCTGGGAATTATCCACTCTAGTGTCACTATTGACACTAATTTACAAGCTGTTGCAGTTAGAGTAACAGCACATAAAACCTTTACAATTTGCTCCCTCTACATCTCTCCAAGCCAACATCTTACAATCGAGGACTTGAACCATCTCTTTGAACAACTTCCGGCTCCATGCCTCATCCTCGGAGACTTTAACGGTCATCATCCAATGTGGGGAAGCCAACAAAGCAATGGCAAAGGTCAAATAATCGAAGAATTTCTTGCATCAAATGACCTATGTCTTTTTAACGATGGATCATATACATATCTACACCCAGGTCATGGTACATATAGTCCCATAGACCTGAGTGTTAGTGATCCCACCCTGTTTTTAGATTTTAATTGGTATGTATTGAAAGACACCCACGGGAGTGATCATTTCCCTGTCATACTAGAAACTACATCAAACACCCAAACGCCAAATCTTCCTAGATGGAAATTAGATAAGGCTGATTGGGACTCATATAGCAAGTTATCAGCAAATCTTCATCTTCATACATACTTAAACAGTGAATCTCCTGTAGAAAAGTTTGCTGAAGATGTAATAACAATAGCCAACAAATGTATCCCCAAAACAAAAGGAGGAAATCCTCGTAAATCAAGACCTTGGTATGATACGGAGGTTAAAGATGCCATTAAGGAAAGAAAGAAAGCACTTAGAGCCTACAACACCAGGCCAACTACTGCCAACTTGGAAATTTTTCGCATCTTAAGAGCAAAAACCAGACGTCTGATAAGACAGAAAAAGAGGACCACTTGGAGAAATTACATTTCAAAACTAAACGAAAGAACGCCTTCATCTAAAGTATGGGAGATGATTAAAAAAATTCAAGGGAAGACATCGACATCCCAGATAAGCCATCTCATTGTAAATGAAGAAGAATACACAGCACCAGATCAAATAGCAAATAAGCTAGCTGAAAAGTTCTCCTATAATTCTTCTTCAGAAAATTACACTCCAGAATTCCAACACTTTAAAACACAGGCAGAACGTCTGGTACTGAACATACGTTCAAATGATCTGGAAGAATACAATAGTCCTCTTACTATGGAAGAACTTACTAAGGCACTGCAGAAAGCTAAAGATTCAGCTGTTGGACCAGATGAAATCCATTACCAACTACTAAAACACCTTCCTCTCCCGTGCCTAGAGATTCTTCTTTACATTTTTAATAAAATTTGGGACTATGGAACCTTCCCTGCCTCTTGGAGGGTAGCTACAATTATTCCAATTCCAAAGCCAAACAAGGATCATACTGATCCTACTAATTACAGGCCCATTGCCTTAACAAGCTGTATCTGCAAGACAATGGAAAGGATTGTTAACGATAGACTAGTCTGGTATCTTGAGTCCAACGATTCCATCTCAGAATTCCAATGTGGTTTTAGAAAACACAGAAGCACAGTAGATCATCTGGTTAGACTAGAAACGTACATAAGGGATGCGCTAATAACAAGGGAACATGTTGTAGGGGTATTTTTTGATTTAGAGAAAGCGTATGATACGACCTGGAAATTTGGCATCTTGAAAGATTTGTTTGACTTTGGTTTGAGAGGTAGACTTCCTCATTTTATTGGCTCCTTCCTTGAAGATCGGTGGTTTAAAGTAAGAGTGGGGGCAACACTTTCAAATGAATATCCCCAAGAGATGGGTGTTCCCCAGGGAAGCATTTTATCTCCCACTTGCTTTAACATAAAAATCAACAGCATTGTTAAAGCTATTCGTGAAAATGTCATGTGCTCACTCTATGTTGATGACTTTCTCATTGCACTAAAATCCAGACAAATGTCAACTATTGAAAGACAGTTGCAACAAAATCTAAATAAATTACACAAATGGTCTCAGGAAAATGGCTTTAAATTCTCTAAGTCAAAAACAGTATGCATGCACTTTTGCCACCTTAGGACTCCCCATCCTGAACCAACACTTACAATTGATAATTGTGCAATCAAAGTAGTAAATTCTAATAAATTTCTTGGAGTTACATTTGACTCAAAACTCTCCTTCATCCCCCACATAACTGCACTTAAGGCAAAATGCCTACAGTCTTTGAACATCTTGAAAGTAGTGGGAAAAATAAACTGGGGTGGTGACACCACTGTTCTTCTCAGACTTTATCGTGCAATGACTCGGGCACGTCTCGACTATGGCTGCATTGTATATGGCTCAGCAAGACCATCCTATCTTCGATGTCTGAATACTGTACACAATCAAGGAATCCGCTTGAGCCTTGGAGCATTCAGGACATCGCCAGTCGATAGTCTGTATGTTCTGGCAAAGGAGCCTCCTTTATCACTCCGACGACTGAAGCTATCTCTACAGTATACTGTCAAACTGGCTGCAAATCCTCTTAACCCAGCACACTCAATTGTCTTCCATCCAAGCCATGCAGAGAAATATGACAGACGACCAAATGCTATTCGGCCACTCGGTTTGAGGATGAAACCGCATCTTGAAGCCGCCGGAATAGACACATTTTTTATTGCTGAGAATAAAGTTCCACAAATTCCACACTGGAGTATAGAAACACCAGTTGTTAACACTGAATTAGAAGACCTGAAAAAGGCACAAACAGATCCGATAGAGTACCAACGAAGGTTCTACGATATCAAACTAAGATACCATGATCATAAGTTCTTATATACAGATGGATCAAAAGATGGAAACCGAACGGCTTATGCTGTAACTTCCTGTAAATCAAACCTGCACAGTGAGCGCATACCAAATGAAAGCTCAGTATACACTGCTGAGCTTTTAGCAATCTACAAAGCCGTATGGCTTGCTGGGATGTCTGAAAAAGACAAATTTGTAATCTGTTCCGACTCCAAATCGGCAATCCAAGCACTTGCCAGCAAGAGGCTGGATCATCCCATATTACAAGACATAATCATGCTCCTGTCTGGATTAGACAGCAAAGAAATTCTTTTCTGCTGGATTCCTGGTCATGTGGGAATTGCTGGAAACGAAAAAGCAGATCTTATGGTGAAAAATGCTCTTTCCAAAGATCTTACTTTAGATAGTATACTGTACACGGACCTCCGTCCAACTATCAACGATTATATAAAGTCCGGATGGCAAGTTATGTGGAATGCATGTGAGAATAATAAACTCAGAGTAATCTTTCCCAGAGTCAGGGATGTACAACAAATTACCTCCAGAACACGGAGAGACCAGGTTGTGATTCACAGGTGTCTCATTGGACACTCAAGACTCACACATTCGCATCTTCTACTGGGTGACCCAGCCCCGATTTGTGAGAAATGCCAATGTCCCCTCACGATTAAACATATTCTAAAAGATTGTAGAGATTTTCAAACACAAAGAAATGCACTTCTCCCAACAAACCCACTTCGACTCCTCGTAGATAAACCAGAAAACATAATCACATTTTTGTACCAAACACAGACATACTACAAAATATGAGGAAAATAAACAAAGACAAATAACAACCTAGCAAGCCTCGATATAGCCCAATAAGGTGCTGCAGAGGCGTAAAACACAAACACACACACACACACACACAAAATGTGCATCCCTTTCATTTTTATTAAGAAACCAAACTGGTGTGATGCTAATGACGCAATATTGGAGACATGGACACAACAACCTCCTGCTCTTATACAGGATATTATTTCAGAAATTTGAAACTATATTTTAGAAGAGTGATAGTCAAGTCTCCATATATGGAAGAGTTTAATTGAATCAAGATCCTGTACAATTTTTTGTGATGCAATCTTTCAAAGAAAATGTTGGTGGAGACAGGCCATTTTCAGGGGGGTTGGCCACTTCAATGGGATAAAAATAACCTTCCTCATATTTTTTGTGTCAGAAGTTTTGCTAATATCCTTGTCTATGACAAATGACATCAAGAGGTCCTGCATGTGCCTTTCTGTCATCATGAATTATTGTTAAACACCGGAGACAAGAATTTCAGACTTACCAAATTTTGACCCATAGTGCAACTTTGACTCCAATACATAGGTGTATCCGAGGCAGTGGCAAGGGGGGCGATCACCCCCAAAACTTTTGAGAAAAGTTGCAAATTCGGGCAAGGAGGCTAAAAACTCAGGTAGATGATCAAATTAATAATATGTAAATGCCAAAGCATGAAGACTGCACCACCTGGAATAAATCTTAAAGACACTAAATTGTAATTAACTAAATTATTTCTCAAAATTCATTTAAATTGCATTCAGGTTTGTTCGATAAAAAGTTAGGAGAAAAACGATTAGGACAAACAGAAATAGGGTGGAAGGGCAATATTAAAAGAAAATCTTGAAATAAAACTCGAGGGAAAAAACGGAAATAATAATTTTAGGGAAAAAAGCTGAGAAAAGAAGTAAAAAAGTAGGAATTTTTTGGCTTTTTAACAATAATTTTCCTTTTTGAAGAAAAATATTTTTCTGGAAATTTTTTCCTTGAGACTTTTTTTGGGAGGGAATTTAATTTTAATTGTAACCTTTTTGTTTAGACATTTTTTTGTAATTTTTTTGGTAACACTTTTTTATATATAATATATATTTTTTTCGAACAATTTTTTTTCGGAAATTTTTTTTTCGAAACATTTTTTTTGGATGGTCAGTGTTCGCTCTGTCACTGAAATGATATACAGGGCTCTCCCTGACTCACTTATGCACTGAAATTGCAAAAGAGCTTTTCAGTGTTCAGCAGCAAATAGAAGTCCTACTTTTTTTAAACTGACCATTAGACAACACCACGGCTGGGGTCGTTATTAAAAGTTTCATCTATCCTCCATCCCCCAGCTTCTAGCTTCACTGGTATAAACAATAACAAATTTAGAGATCTTATTACAGCTCTCGCAATTGCTCTGAAGAAATGCATTTTTTTTCATAGAGTGGACCTATGATGTCAAAGCTGGAGACTCCATTGGAACCTATACAACTTTGGTGCAAGCTATGGTGTCATAGGTCAAACTGGCAAATAGCATTTTATGTAGACAACTTCATCATAGCCTTGCAATTATGTCATGGCCAGATGAGCCAATGATACCACTGCAAAATCTCAGGTGTTAAGTGGGAGGCGGGATTGTTTATTATTTGGTGATGCCAAAAGTACCTGAAATTCAAACAAGCATGGTTAATAGCATAACTGGGAATTAATCACAGTTGTTCACCAACATGTTTCTGATCTAAATTGGATTTGATATGGAGCTGTCAAGTCAAACATTTTGTTTACTGTTTTCAGTTTTGTTGGCCACTCCTTCCACTAGTGTAAAACTACCAACAATTACTTTAATTCTATATTGTTTATTGGTTACCACAGTTCACAGGAGTGAATATGCAGACATAAGGATCAATTGACAGCTTTTGAGCAGAGTGCCCCCTCCCCAGGAGTGTAGTCCAACCTTGCATGTGAGTTGTTGTGATATTATTGGCCGCTCTGGCAATGATGTAACTGCAAGGCTATGATGAAACTGTCCACAACGGATGCTATTGGCCAGTTTGACCTATGGCATCATTGATTGCACCAATTTTGCATATCCGCTAGTGCTTGGCAACGGAGTATCCAACTACAACATCATAGGTCCACTCTGGCAGTGAAAAAAAACTGATTTCTTCAGATCAATTGCTAGAGCTGTAAAGTAGTAAGTTCATGAAAATTTCATATCTTTAGCAACCATGCAAAATTTACAGATAGTTTCTTGGTGATTGTATCAATGTAAACAATAACAAATTTAGAAATCGTTTACTTAAAAAATCACTGAAGTTCATGAAAAATGCATTTGTCTTTAGCAACCATGCAAAATTTACAGATAGTTCCTTGGTGATTGTATCAATGCAAATGCACTGTCTAAAGCTTGATCTTGGTATTGATATTGACTTGCTGGACATTCAAATCTTGTTCACAGAACTTCACACTCAACACATGAGAATAGCCATGGCCAGACACCGATTGGTAGTTCTACTTGCTGTTCACCTTCTTCTTGGGGTTTCATGTGATCTGTCAGGTAAGGATAAACTGGTAGTTCAGTTCGTTTTAGGCACTAAACCACAGATTTTGTGTCTTTTGATCTTACACTTTATAATCTCACAACCGTTTTTCTTTTAAGTTGTAATCATTGAAATAATTTACTTTATTTAATACAAAAATTAAGCGTTCATTAAGAAATATGATGTGCAGCTGTCATTTAGACCTCTGCTACTCGCAGTTGGAAATGATCATGATCACGATCAAAGGTGATGTTTCATGCTCCTGGAAGAAGTGCTGAATTTGAAATCAGTCAAGAACTTTTGTCCATCTTTTGTCTTCTACTGTGCTGTGCAATGCTCTTATACCTATCTAGCAGCCATGTTCATATTTGATGGCTCGTTTTTTTTCATTTTCCATGGCATGTGATTTTAACTGTAACATATTTTTATGTAATGTCCAAGTGAAACAGCAAGAATCAATTGTCCATTTATGCAGTTAATCATTGATGAGCACAAATCAGTTCCTCGACTGAATGACAATAATTTGGATAAATTCAGATTTGTAATGCTGATGAATTGAATTGAATTCAATGGACTACATTTGAAGAATTAAATAAATCAATTTTAATTAAATTGGCATACAGACAGTGTTAATTTAGATTAATATCTAATTTGATTGTAATTCATCCAATACAAATCCTAAAGAGTTGTTGCAGCACAATGCATGATGATTAAGTTATTATTTGAGGAATTGTACTTTCAGTTCAAGAAAGCTCATTCAGCCAGCGTCTCCAAGGATCGAATGCTCCAGTCATGCTCGACTGTGCCAGGGAATGTTTGAAAGCCTATCGCTGCAGGGCATTCCAGATCAACCAAGATCAAAACGGAAGCTTTGCTTGTTCAGTCAAGAACAAAACTGATGACTTGACGTCTCAACCAGTGTATGAAAGACTGTATCCAGGGACCACACCTCAAGGTAAATTGTTTTTTTTTTCTTTTCAGGAAATCACACTTCAGCAAAGTACATTGTCTGGGTGAGAAATCATTACCAGGGGCGTATCTAGAAATGGCCGGGGGGGGGGCATTACATGGGGTGAATACGGAGTGCTCAGCGGCGTTTCCTCTCTCTTCCATGTTAATTTTGGGACTGAAAGGGGGGGGGGGAATGGCACCATGGCTCCCCCTAAATACGCCACTGATCATTACAATTTCAGCAAGTCTGTATTTTCTGATTACTTATTTAAGGTTATTTTGCAATAAGGAAATATATAATTAGTTGTGTTGAATTAAGTCCTAATTCAACAGGGGATTATGGCTTCAATTAGCAACTTTTTGCAAAGCTATGTTTAGGTGCACTGTGTGCCTGTGCAGAAGTTGTAAAACATATTTATTTCCAATGAAAAATATTAGGAAGTACATGTCTAATATATATATATATATATTCTGCATCAAAAATTTAAGGCCAATGATGTAACAGGAGATCAGTCACATGACACGCCAATAAATAATGATATTGGTGTCTTAAAAGTGTTATTGGCTAGTGGAGAGTGATATTGGCGTGCCCCTATATGATCTCAGCATGCAGCAACCATGCACTTAATTGCCAATTATTAAGGGCAAGGCTGTGTTTTGCAAAATTTAACTTCTTGGAGAGTCAATCTGTCAATTTATAAGTATGCCCATTGCAAATATTTGGAAAAATTAAGTATATTTCATATTAAAAAAGTAAGTATTTTTTCGAAAAGCCAGTATAAGCCAGTATTTTACAAATATGTATAAGTCTGAAAATTATGATGCAGACCAATATTACTGCTTCGGCCAATAAAACTCAATATTGGTCTCCTCACCATCCACTATCTATCCATCTTTATATCTCAGTAAGCACACCTCAAACTTCATCCAGTAAAAGCGCACTCACTACAACTCTCCTATTGTTGTTTCACATCTCTTTACTAATTTATCGCAAATAACAAGAACATGCCAATTTCTTATACTGACCCCCTTTTCTTCCCTAATTCTTCCCCTAACTAACTATGAGAATTTGTCACCATTCTAATCAGGGGGAGACACATGCGAGCCAGAACTGGCCTTAGATCACAGTTACTCGACTATACTAGCTGGTCTCTCTTTAATAAATCCGATAATTGCCCTATTCTCCATGAATCTGATGGCTTACTCACATATTTCTTTTTTTCACTTTTTCCCACCTTCACTGGTTATTTTCTAGTATAATATATATTGTTAAATTCAGAGTGCTGGGACTTTGGAAAAGACAACAGCAGTGTCCTTGGCTTGCTCTGGGATCCTCCAAGACAAGAAGATCGGCCAAAGATATTCTTCTTTGGAGACACAAATGACGAAGAATGGTGCAAGGAGCAGTGTGCCAAGGAACCACGTTGCCATGCTTATGCATATATATTTGGACCATCTGGAAGTCACTGGAATAACCAGTGTTATGGGAGAGGTTTTGGCTCCCCAGAAGTAATGGCTCCTAGGGTTGGAATTAATTCAGGTGTAAAGTTATGCTGATTTTGGACAGATATTCATCATTCGGTGTACTGCATAGGGTAATGTTCTTTGAGTCGGACACTTGGAAGGTGACACCTTGAGTCGGACACTTTTTGTTGGGCTCAGTTGGCTATTTGAGAGCATGTACACCAATATATTTGGTATCATTTTTTAGCTTAAGACTTCCTCTATCTACTCAGAAAGTATCAACGTGATATGAGAATATTAAGTTTACTTTTCATGGCTATAAAGATGGGGTAAAAAGTGCGTTTTTCTGTTTATGTTTTGTCAGATATTTGTGCATTTTAGTAGAATTTAGTCACAGTGAAACCATCTTTTGTGGGTCTATGAAATTGATTTTACTTCCATTTGTCCATCTATTAGCTGGAGCTGGGCTTGATCAGTTTTGTACTACAATTCAGGCTTTTTCAAAGGACTGGAATGTTGTTAAACATTTATATCTGTAAAGTATTGTTTGAAGGAGTGAACTGTCCGACTCAAAGATACCCCCCTTCATTTTTTGTTCCAGAAAATTAACATAGTATTCAGGAATTTGGCTGCCCCAGAAAAAAAATTCGTATTCAGTTCAGGAAAACGTTTTATTTGAGGCCCTATATGCCAACCTAGAGTCAATAGGCCAATCAAAATTATCACTTTCTAACATGTCCAGAAATAAAGTGTCCGACTCAAAGAGCATTACCCTATTGGTAAAATGAGTACTAAAAATATAAATATTATTGATGTACAGCCTACTAATACTATTTCAAGATCTTATTGTCAACAAATTCACAATAAAACAAGCATACTAAACATACTGAAGCTATCTTCCCTTTACAGTGTGATGTGATTAGTGCCCATCTGAGCATATCTAGAGGTATACAACGAGAAGTAACAAATTGTTATATCATTAAAGGACAAATCAGTGGAAACATCTACATGCATCAGACATTTACAGATGATTCCATATTTGTGGACACAAAGACTGAATGTAAATTTTGTCCTAGGATATGTTTTTCTATAGGGAAACGTGGTGTCATAGTTTTTTTTATGTCATTTTACCCTATAGAAAACAAATCCTAGAAAAAAAATTCACATTCAGTCCTTGTGTAAGGGAGTGTGTTGATGCAGACCTACATCATCAATGTCTTGGAGCTGCATCTTTTTACGGTGAGTGATGCTGTGTGTCACCTGTCATAGACAACTGCATACCTGTGTGTTCCAGCTATGGTTCCTTAATTATTTTTTTTTAACTTTATTTTTTGGAAATTTTTCTTTTTTTAAACTTTAAAAAAAAAATTTTTCTTTTTTCAAATATTATTTTTCGGATTTTTTTTTTTCTCGGATTTTTTTTTGTTGAGCATTTTTTTATTGGAATTTTTTTTTTTCAAACTTTTTTTTTTCCAATATGTTTTTGAATGGTCAGTGTTCGCTCCGTCACTGAAATGATATGCAGGGCTCTCCCTGACTCACTTAATCACTGAAATTGCGAAAGAGCAGATCAGTGTTCAGCAGCAAATTGAAGTCCTACTTCTTTAAAACTGACTAATGGACAGCGCCTGACGCCTGGTGCCGTTATTACTAAAAATTAGGTGTTTCCTAACAAGTTCATTGGACATGGTATAAAATATGGAACGTAAAATTTGGGCAAATGTTGATCGCCTCCCCCAAAAATTCCGCTTGCCGTACGCCTATGCTCTAGTTATCTTGACAACAGTACCTGACCTTAATTTGCTTTCACCCCTTCCACTCTAAATTGACTTGCAATGACTAGAATGCAGAGCAATCACACACTCATTTCCACAAGTGTATATCTGTAATTTCCACATCTCCTTCAGTATGATTATAATTTCCTGCATTAGATCGGGACAACATACCATACCACAGTGAGGATGGCCTGGAATTTCCTGGCAATTTGACATCTTCACTATTTATAATTTCCACAAAATACTTTTCAGTTCCAACAATAATTTTCATAATTTTCTCAATATGACTGTGTTGTCACATTCCTGAGTTTGGTGGATTATTTTCTGTTACATATGTAATTGAACTTGATTCCTGCACCAAACCTGAAGTTTGTTTCTAACTTATAAAGCAGATCTCCAGAAGAGCTCATGCCAACTCCAGCGCGGCTTGTGAATAGCCTATCTTCAAACCTACTTTTCAACAAAGTTTCTGATTTGACTTGATCTCATACCTGAGTCCTTTAGGGATGGGATTTCCCGTCAACTGTACAAAACAAGCATCTCCGATTTCTTCCAGGTAAACGGGAGTCCTCCCATCAGGAGAAAATCCAAGGTCAAGGGCCTTCCGAGGGGTGTAGGGGACGCTGAAGGGCCCAGAGATGGTAGCTTCAAATTGGTGGAAATATGACCTGAAATAAAAAATAATAAATAGAAAATATGTTAAGTCGTGAAGCAACTGTTTGCTGTGAACTGCATTGCCCTGGACAAAGTACAAGAATAAGGGAGACGGCCAGATGATACTTACGTTCTGACAACCCTTGTCCACTTAAATCGTAATGGAATATCAATCTTAGTTTCCCTGTGGCCTATTGGTCAAGACTGCTTTTCCACTGGCTTTGAGGGCGTGGGTTCAAATCTCAACCCGGGAACTCAATTTAGTCCGAGCCCATGGGACATTAAATGGAGGTGGGTTGTATTCAGTATGCTATACTGGGGCGACTGAAAGACCCTGGACATCCCTGAATTAATAGGGTAGGTGTGTTCCAAACTCCCAATCATCTCATCATCATAAGGCGGTTACCAAAAAATAAAAAGTGCAGCTCCCTCCACAAAGATGGTGGTTGAGCTGCCCCGGCTGATCTGGGGTACACCAGCACAACACAAGTCAAGTCAAGCTTTATAAGCATATTGTTTCATTTCGGTCTCTGTGTCTCTCAATTTTTCATTCTCAACCACCGACTTAACCTTCTTTACCAATGGCATATGAATTATTAAAAATTCTGTTCAATACTGCTACATGCATAGGACCATGCAATTTTTGCCTTTAATTTTGACAGAAAGAGTACTAATAATAAGGTGATCACTTTGCTCTTGTAATAAAGTTATTTCTGGCATACTCTCTCCAGCACACCAAGTAATTATATTATACATTCTTTAAAGAAACTGCCTACCTGTTCCTATGTGCCAAATAAGGCAGTGCGTTGTCAGCGCTGAGTCCAGCTTTCTGGGTCAAGGTCGTGACCCTACGTCGGACATCCTGGGGAACGTCGTTAAATGAGGTCACAAAGGCCAGCGCCTCCTGCAGCTGACCTGAAGAAAAAAAGGTCAAAGGTCAAAGTCTGGCAGAATGGAAAAGTTGTGTAACTAACTTTGAAGTTGGTCTGTACTTATTGGTATGGAGTCTGTAGGGTCTCATTGGAGCTGAAAACAATTCTAAAGAAAGCAATTGCCCTTATTTTGTATTAGCGCGGTTTCACTATAGACGGGGGGAAACAAAAACACAAGAGAACTGTTTCACAATGAAAATTCAACTTTATAGGTCATGACACCTGATAAAAAATAATTTCGGGGAAAAAATTAAACATTTTTCGTTTGAACTATTGCAGGGCAACATTATACTAAAATAATGACTGACATTTGACCAGCTCTCAGCCTTCGATATAGCCCATTAAGGTGCTGAAGAGGCATAAAACACAAACACAACCAGCTATCAGCCAAAAACAGCTCTGCTCTCATGATGGAGGTATGATAATGTTTCATTGCTGATTTAGTTTTTCCCAAAGAATAACAAAACTGCAGCAAGAGAACATGAATATAAGCTGTATAATATACATGGACCTATATTTTAGATTCATTCTAAAATTTGGCAGAATTAGTGACTACTTGTTAAAGTTGGCTTACTAATATAAACAGACTGTCTTATATTTGCAGCTGGGTGGTGTAGTGGTTAAGGTTCCCGCCTGCTCCGCTGAAGGTCTTTGCCTGCATGGGTTCGAACCCCGGGTGGGGAACCCGAAATTTTCAGTGGACCTTTATGAGCAAAATCCCAGCTGGATGTCGTTCGGATGAGACGTTAAATTGGCAGCCCCTTGTATCAGTATCTGTGCTTGGCAAGTAAAAGATCCCTCACATGGGGTAAATGTGTAACATGTTGAGGACTCCCGCTCTCTCTCTCATCTCATTAATCAACCCACGTGAGCGCCCAGAACTGGGCTTAGAGGGCTGCACTTACCATATCTATCTATCTATCTATCTATCTATATCTATATATAATAAGACTGCACTTTAATTCTTTAGTCAGAAATCATTTGCTCAAACTTAATAAAAGGAAATCATTCTCAGTTACTTTGATTAAGGCTGACATAAAATGGTTTTTGCCATTTTAAGATGTTGCTCACTTTTAAAAGCTTCACTTAAGGCAAATCTTTTTTGCAGGTTAATATTTTCTTAAGCTTTGAATCTTGAATATCAAAAATCAAAGAATCATTCTGTGTGTGTGAGCCTTCTCAATTCAGAACTATTTGAATAGCTTTTAATACTCAGCCATTTATGAAAGGCTGATGTTAATGGATGAAGTTGTGTGGTAAGCCACAGCATTACACCTTCTGAAAAGAAACTAGTTGAAAAAGTACATCAGAGAAACTTGTCATTTCGAGGTATTTTTGAAAATATGAAGTCTTGAAAATCTAGCAAAATTACAGCTCTTTTGTAGGCTACAGGGAATTTGTTCCAGCTAGAATTTATATTTGATGAGACGTAATGCTGATGATGCATATCAAGATCAATTTATTAAAAAGGTTTGAATCAGTGAATAGATCATTTCTCTTATTAAGTGTGTTTACTTTATAAAATTTGAATTGACGTACGTATCATAAATTTAAATTTTCATTGTATCATTCTATTTTGAAATTGAATAGCTGAACTTCAGTAAAAAGAAATGGAAACTGTTCTCAGTTGACTTGAAACCTGGCAGACATAAAATGAAAGTCTTTACCTTTTAGAGATGTTGCTTAATTAAGGTTCACTTACAGAAGATTTCATATTTGTAGACATTGATGAAATAACAAAATATTTTGCAAAATTTCTAGTCTCACATCAGAAAATCCTGCCAGGTGATTGGTCAAGTTGCGTATTGCTGGAAAAAGGATGTCATGATTTTGACCAATAGTATACAGTGAAGGCCAACTTGGTATTGTGGCAGTTGTTTACACATGTCAAACTGCAATCCGCATGAACTCTTTCATTTTTCATGAACTGTTGTATCTCACAATCATGTGTACAACAGTTGATTGTTTAAATTGATGTTAAATCTGGGTTGAGGGGGAGACTGGAGTTTTACCTGAGTTGGTGCTTCAAGAGGAGGGGGCAGTACTAATTTTTGCCTTTTGTCCAGAAACTATTTACCTTGTAGGCTAAATAGAAATTATGACAGGGGAATGGGAGTTTCGCCCAACGGAGCACCTATTTTTCACACATGTTTCAAGGGGGGTACTAATTACTTGCAACATGATTAAGGGGGGTATGAAATTTTAGCAAAAGAAAGGGGACATAATAAAAATCTGCTTGGAACGAATGAAGGTACAAATAAGCATGAAACCAAAGGAGGGTATACATTTTTGACAGAAAGTTCCAACAAAACTCCCAACCTCCCTCCCCTCTTCCCCGGAATCATAAATTCTGAATAGTCCCTCAGGACAGGATGGTGACCCAGTGATGTGGCCAACATTCATAAGAAAATCACAGTGGGAATCAGATCAGGGACCCCGCGATTGGTAGCCCATTGTCCTGCCGTCTGAGCTGAGCCCTCCTCTGAGAAAATATTATATTCACAATTGTACATGTTTATTTGCTGTATAAACATTCATTACATGGATCACGGGCACCTGATCCCAATTGTCTGAATGCACAGTAGCCTATTGGACTTGCAGAATGTGTGTACTAAAAATGTGTGAAACACAAACTGAAACTCTTAACTTGAAACTGCTAAAGTCAGTCCCTGTTAGGAGATCAATGGCTTAGAATGCCATAGTCACCCATGTTAAACGCTATGCCACTTTTCAGGGGAGAGTGGTGTCACACCTTCTCTCGACCAATGAAAATTGCAAGAAAAATGATGTATTTTCCAACTCAAATGTCTACAAATATGAAATCATCTGTAAGGCGTAATTTTTTTCATAGGTTAATCTTTCCCTAAGCCTGAATTTTGAATATCTCAAATCAAAGTATCATTCTTTGTGCGAGAGAAACTTGTCATCCTGTGCAGGGATGTGACACAATGCTGATGATACATATCAGGATCAATTTACTGAAAAGGTTTGAATTTGTGAATAGATTATTCTACTTATTTTACTGTGTTTACTTGAAATACTAGAAATGTCCTATCATAAAAACTAAATTTGCATTGTATTATGTTCAATTCGATATTTTAAAATAGCTGAACATCAGTAGATAGAAAATGGAAAGTTTTCTCAGTTACTTCAAATGAGGCAGACATAAAATGAAAGTTGTTGCCTTTTTGAGATGTTGCTTAATTTTTAAAAGCTTCACTTGAGGCTGATCTTTTTCACAGGTTAATCCTTTCCTATAAGCTATGAATTTAGAATATCTGAGATCAAAGTTTCATTCTTTGTGTGTCAGTCTTCTTGCTAAATTCAGATTTCAGAACCACTCGAATGCTTTTAATATTCAGTCATTTTTGAAGCGCTGACGTTAATGGATGAGGTTGTGTGGCAAGGCAGAGCATTACACCTTTTGAAAAGTGACTAGTTGAAAAGGTACGTCAGCGAAATTTATCATCCTGAGGTATTTTTCTCAATGTGAAGTCTTGAAAAGCTAATGACATTACAGCTCTTTCATCAGTTACAGGAAAGAAATGGGAATTGTGCAGTTCACAATTAAGTCATGATGCTGATAATTGACTTACTGATTTAATTCACGGAAACAACGGATCGAAACGTTTTTTTTGGATATGCACTGACCTTACATGTCTATTTATTAATTAAACTATGGGTCCTATTGCATTAATATAAGAAATACCCCCCCCCCCCAAAGGATTTTATTTCGAGACTGCTATAGGAAATTATTTATAGAAATAAACTCCAATGCCCCCATGCATCCTTTCCCTAACCGGAGATCTAGTGGTTGCCCCTTTTTAAAGGGTTGCCCCTTTACAGCTTAAGGACAATTATCCAAATTATCATGACCATATTCATCATATTCATCCTATGACAATAAGCAAGTGCAGATTAATCAGTATGCAAAGCTAATAAATTTATGGGTGATTAAAAAATAATAATTGTAGGGTTGACATTGAGCATCGCATTTGTCATGATTACTTTGGCATGGCTGAATAACATCAGGTTTCAAGTGCAGTTTTGACAGAGCTGTGTAAAACACAGCAATTTCATTATTGATGAGGAAAGAGTGGGCCTTTTCACATGGAAGTTCCACTTCCGTGGCAAAATAAGTCAATGGGCCGTTACGTCCCTACTGTTGACCTTATTTCAAATGCGAAAAGCTTATTTCCATGGTCTATAAAATAATTAACTTTGGCAAACTGTTATCATCAGGGTACGGGCCCCCATGTGCATAAAAGAGTCCTGTCATATTCCATTAAATTGGTTGCACCAAATCATAAACTGGATGGAAAAGTTTTTATTTTTATTTTTGTTTGTCCTGAATTCTTTATATTTTGACATCTTGTGTGGGCACCCCTGAGTGGATAGGCCAGTGACAGCTGCCACTCTGCCACATATGCCAGTCCGCCCCTGATAAGTCATGATGATGATGATGTACATGATCATATCAATAGTCAGGTTGACCAGCTTAGTCGGTCAGTAAATGGGGGTGGCAATTTTCTTTGGCTCTTTAGTTTCGAGAGCAGTATCCTGGTTTGCAGTGAGTGGCAACACATTCCTTAGCAACGTCCGAAGATGTGAGGAGAACCCACTCGAACTATGGACTCGGCATTAACATCAGGTGGGACAGAATTTCATCAAGGATGGATGGAAGGATGATTGGGACTTTATGTCCTGTATTTATGCACTTGGTAGGGGGAACGGGGGCACATTGGGACGCGGGGCACTGTGGGACGGTGGGGTTTTCTTGGATCCTGGCAAGGTATATGATGTGGTAGTGCCATCATATCTTGTAATTTCACATCCTGATGTTTCCATGGTTTTATAGACAAATTACAGCCACATGCAGAAGTATGGTGAGCAAAAGTGTGTTTTCCTACTACTTAAGTAAATATGGACGGGTTCAATTCTAACCATTCTGTGGACAAACCATGAACAATGAGGCTTTCTCGGTGCTTGTATGAATTTTATATATTGTAACGAACAGTTATGAATTGCTATCGTGATAAACACACTCACTGGTGTCTGAGAAATTAGCATTTTGGTGTAAAAGTCATATCGGGGCTCATTGGGACAGTGAATTCGGGGCACATTGGGACGCACTTAATATGGCAGAATTTAAGTGTCCAAGGCATCTGAATGACCTGGGACAGCACACAACAGGTATTCAGGCCACAGGGAATAGAGGCATAGTGGATTACCATGCTCTGTGAACAAATTTGTCGCAAAGCACTGTGTGTTACTTACATAGATGTCCGCACTGTTTTAGCCGGGGCACATTGGGACAGTCATTTTTACGACTCTCTGGATGCAAAAGGGTAGGTGCAGTCTAGTTTATTATGTCTTGCATTTAAGCTCAATAATATTGGTGATATTCATGCAAACTTTTGAGTTCTTCAGTGCTTTCAGCATTGAGCAAAATTTGTAGACGTTAAAAGCATCCCAATGTGCTCCGGTTCCCCTACTGGTAGGCTAATTGAGATAGGAGGAAGACATGGCAATGAGATGAAAGACGATTGAAACAGCCGCCTAACATAGAACCCGGGTGATCCAGCAAGAGCTTGATTTGAACCCTGGACCCACTCTCCCAGTGATTGGCAGCCCATAGTATACTACCACCAGACCAACCCTCACCCCTATTTTATCAAGAAAGGGTATCTCAAAGGATGCTGGCCAGTGTTTGATCTTCATCCAAGGCTGCATGGTCTTCTAATACTTTGTATATGGAATTACATACGAAGGTGTTACGTCAATGTCAGCAACGTCGATATTATATTGATCCAACTACATGTATCACTTTCTGAACTGTCGTACATGCCATAGGCGTACGGCGCGCGCGATTTTTGGGGGGGCGAGCGACCTTTGCCCGAATTTCACGATCTAAATTTATAAAAATTTCAAATTAAATTGCCTGGAAATCATTAATTTTCAGTAGTTTTTATTTAATCATCTGCCCAAATTCTTTAGCCTTTTTGCCCGAATTTCACTGTTTCCCAAACTTTTGGGGGGGCGATCGCCCCCCCTGCCCCCCCCTCCGATACGCCTATGGTACATGCATTTATAACTTTGGAAAAGAGCATCTTTTTGTATATTATTGTTGTAATTTACATTGAACTCTGTATTTAGCCTTTTAAATATGCACTATAATGGTTTACGGAGTTTGCTTCCTGAGGTAAGAAACAAATTGGCTAATAAGGCATTCAAGATGGCCGCCAAGGAAGTAGGCTTCCTTTATAAAATGGCGGAAGTGGCAAGCACCTGTTTCTGGTCAATTCATTGGTCATACATCACAGGAGGAGTGTGATCCATAAAACACTGGCGTTTAGATACAGTATATATTATTGCTGTTTTGTTTTTTTTGGAATCTAAATTGACAAGAATGTATTAATTCTAAAGTTTTTAAGCTAGTGAGGTCCTTTTGTCACACACGTATATTGATCATCAATTTCTAGTTTGCATTATAGTCTGAACAAAAAGGTAGATCATTGATGTACTGCCAAGTCCTTTGAACAGCTAAAAAAAGTATTGAGGCTTTTTTGAGGATTATATTTACTTGGTGCACTTATGTGCTGTGCGTAAGACAGCCAAATTGTGGCACCTGTACCTGAATACATAATACCTTGTCAAACGTGTACATGTCTTGAACCGTCTTCTGAAGTGAACGTGACAAATCAAAATGCTTTAGTTGTGTATTGAGCTGCCATTTGCTTGTCCCTATGGAACAGTACTGTTAGTGCTACTTCCTGAATATTTTTGATCGTATATTCATCATGAACATGTGCACTGATTAATTATGATATCAGAAACTATGGAAATTGTGTCTATATGGCTTGATTACCTTATAGTGTTGTTCCTTATGTCATCATAAGAACTTTCGTTGCAAACGAAGAATACCCTAAGATTGTTCATTACGGTGTTCTAATAAAGTCGTTCACCACTGACGAATAAGACATCCCTTTAATAATAAGGTTTTGAACATAAATCATGCGATTGGACATGTGGTATGTTGCCCACATTCCAAGCATACACATGTAGTCACTAGTCAGGTTATGAAAGCAAATCTTAAGTAACACCGTCAGTTTTCATGGTAACAGATATATTTTTCATTCATTGCAATTATGCACATGTCAAGAGAATCCCAAGGATAATTAAAGCTCAGTTTCTTTCTTGGAACACTTCTGTTCAATCACGCAAAGTTGATTTTCTGGGAAAGTCATCCTTTTTTTGATTATCCCCTCATTTTTGAGTCCTCAAAAAAATCTTGAGCAACATTTTGAGGTAATTAATCTGTTGCCATGGCAACTGATTTCCATACAATTCACCCTTCTCACTACAATCCTCCAATTTTTGTTGCGAATCTTGTTCCAAATGAAAACGAGGATCACGTAACAATGCAATGAAGCAACAATTCACAACCTGCTGGAAGCGGAAAAGAAGAAATGTGAAGAGATTTACAGTTCACTCAGGTAATCAAAAATCTAGGATATGAAATTGAAAAATGCAGATCATCAAGAAGTCAACATTTACAAAATGGATGTGTCTCTTTATTATGTAAGATAAATTGATTGGAACTTCTTAAGTTTATGATAAATAAACCAGTGAGAAGAAGAAGGAAAACACATGTCAATCTTGTGAATAAATGAATCGTGTTGTCCCGCGATCATTTATGCTTTTGAATGCTAGTCAAAATGTAAAAAAGAAATAAATGCCTCATGGAGGATAGATGGATTGGAATTTCTGTGGTTTCAGTTGATAAACTAGGAAGACTAAGGAATGCCAACCTTTGTGATTATATGAAGCTATTTGTCCCATGGTCATGCATTTGTAAGGTCAGGTTCTAGGATCTCAACACTTTGCAATGCACCAGACACTTTATCTTTTTTCTCCCGTAATTTTGTATGTAATAACGGATCTACTTTTAGTTAGTGTCAGATACATAATACTTTAATTGACTAAGTGCAAATTACATGATTTCTTCTTACAAACCAATAACAACTTATTAAAGATGGTTTACTAAAATAAACAGACTGTCTTGTAATAAGACTCAAATTTCATTCTAGAATGTTCTCCTCAGAAATCAATTGCTCAAACGTAGTAAAAGGAAATCTTTCTAAGTTACTTTGATGAAGGCTGACATAAAATGGAAAGTCTTTGCCTTTTTGAGATGTTGCTCACTTTTAAAAGCTTCACTTAAGGCCAATTTCTTTTAAAGGTTAATCCATTCTTAAGCTTTGAATGTTGAATATCAAAAATCAAAGAATCATTGTCTGTGTGTGAGCCTTCTCAATTCAGAACTATTTGAATAGCTTTTAATACTCAGCCATTTATGGTAAGCCACAGCATTACACCTTCTGAGAAGAAAGCAGTTGAAAAAGTACATCAGAGAAACTTGTCATTCTTAGGTATTTTTGAAAATATGAAGTCTTAAATTAAAAAAAAATTACAGCTCTTTCGTAAGTTCCAAAGAATTTGTAATGGCTAGAATTTTATTTGATGAGCCCTGATGCTGATGATACATATCAAGATCAATTTACTGAAAAGGTTTCAATTAGTGCCTAGATCATTCTACTTATTTCAGTGTGTTTACTTAAGATGCTTGAATTGTTCTGTCATTATCTTGATTAAATTTTCTTAGTATCCTATAGTAGGGGGAACGGGGGCACACTAGGACACGGGGCACTGTGGGACGGTGGGGTTTTCTTGGATCCTGGCAAGGTATATGATATGGTAGTGACATCATATCTTGTAATTTCACATCCTGATGTTTCCATGGTTTTATAGACAAATTACATCCACATGCAGAAGTATGGCGATCAAAAGTTTGTTTTCCTACTACTAAAGTAAATATGGACGGGTTCAGTTCGTACCATTCTGTGGACAAACCATGAACAATGAGGCTTTCTCAGTGCTTATATGAATTTTATATATTGTAACGAACAGTTATGAATTGCTATCGTGATAAACACACTCACTGGTGTCAGAGAAATTAGCATTTTGGTGTAAAAGTCATATCGGGGCTCATTGGGACAGTGAATTTGGGGCACATTGGGACACACTTACAGGGTTCCCACAGTCATGGAAAGTCAGGGAAAGTCATGGAAATTATAGTTGTCATGGAAAGTCATGGAAAAGTCATGGAAAATGAAAATACTTTTAAAAGTCATGGAAAATTCAAATTTTGACGACGATTCGCGCCAAAATTTAACACTTTTGGGAGCTTATAGTAGTCGGATGGTTGATCGGGTGGCCTGACAGTGAACGTCATCGCGTGAATTCGTTTTGGGGTAAATCTCGACCTCAATGAGTAAAACATTGGTCATGGAAAATACGAAATTTGGTCATGGAAAGTCATGGAAAAGTCATGGAAATCCTTTCGTAAGATTTTGTGGGAACCCTGACTTAATATGGCAGAATTTAAGTGTCCAAGGCAACTGAATAACCTGGGACAGCACACAACAGGTATTCAGGCCACAGGGAATAGAAGCATAGTGGATTACCATGCTCTGTGAACTAATTTGTCGCAAAGCACTGTGTGTTACTTACATAGATGTCCGCACCCAGGACAGTTTATATTAAATGTTTAAAACTGTTTGAAGTTATGAACTATTGGCACTACAAAGTGTTAATGCACTGTATATTATCTTACGCACTACTTATATGTGATATCTATTGCACGTAGAGTGTTAAAATGATTTTTAATTGATGTCCCAATGTGCCCCGGCTGTTTCAGCCGGGGCACATTGGGACAGTCATTTTTACGACTCTCTGGCTGCAAAAGGGTAGGTGCAGTCTAGTTTATTATGCCTTTCATTTAAGCTTAATAGTATTGGTAATATTCATGGAAACTTCTGAGTTCTTCAGGGCTTTCAGCATTGAGCAACATTAGTAGACGTTAAAAGCGTCCCAATGTGCCCCCGTTCCCCCTTTTTGAAAATGAAATGGCTGAACTTTAGTAAATAGTAATGGACAGCTTTCTCAGTTACTTGAAATGAGGCAGACATTTACCTTTTTGAGATGTTGCTTACTTAAGCTTCACTTAAAGCTGATCTTTTTTACAGGTAAAGCCTTTCCCAAGCTCTGAATTTTGAATATCGGAGATCAAAGTTTTAATCTCTGTGTTTAGGCTTCTCAATTCATATCCATTTGAAAAGCTTTTGATATCCAGTCATTCAAGAAAGGCTTACATTAATGGATGAAGTTGTGTGGCAAGGCAGAGCATTAAACCTTTGGAAAAGAGACTAGTTGAAAAGGAACATCAGCGAAACTTGTCATCCTGAGGTATTTTTCCCAATGTGAAGTCTTGAAAAGCTAACAACATTACAGCTCTTTCATCGATTACATGGAAAGAGATGGGAATTTTAGCCTAAAATGCATCTAAGTTTATTTTTTGTGAGTTATGATGCTGATAAGTGACCTACTGATTTAATTTACGGAAGCAACGGATCAAAATATTATTTATTTTTTCGAGTTTGCAGTGACCTTACATATTTATTAATTAATTAAACTATGGGTCCTATCGCATTAATATGAGAAATACCCCCCCCCCCAAAATTATTTTATTTCGAGACTGCTAGGAAAATTATTTATAGAAAAAACTCCAATGCCCCCACCCTTTCCCTAACCGGAGATCTGACGGTTACCCCTTTTTAAATGGTAGTCCTTTTACAGCTTACGTACGATTATCCAAATTACCATGACCATATTCACCATATTCATCCTATTACAATAAGCAAGCGCAGGTTAATCAGTATGCAAAGCTAATAAATTTATGGGTGATTGAAAAAATTAATTGTGGGGTTGACATTGAGCATCGCATTTGTCATGATTAGTTTGGCATGGCTGAATAACATCAGGTTTCAAGTGCGATTTTGACAGAGTTGTGTTAAACACAGCAATTTCATCATTGGTGAGGAACGAGTGGGCCTTATCACATGGAACTTGCAAATCATAAGTCATGTTGATGATCATGTATTATGATCATATCATTAGTCAGGTTGACTAGCTTAGTTGGTCAGTAAATTGGGGGTCAGGTGTTGGGTCTATGTCAGCAACAAAGATGTTTAATGATTCACCCATTTGTAAATGAGCATTTTTTTGTTTGAATTTTTGCATATAAGGGGAATCAATTGTAATTTTACAGTAAACTCTGTATTTAGCCTTTTAAATATGCACCAGAATGGTTTCAGAGTTTGCTTCCTGAGGTAAGAAACAAATTGGCTAATAAAGCATTCAAGATGGCCGCCTAGGAAGTAGGCTTCCTTTACAAAATGGCGGAAGTGGCAAGCACCTGTTTCTGGTCAATTCATTGGTCATACATCACAGCAAGAGTGTGATCCATAAAACACTGGCGTTTAGCTACATTATATATTATTGCTCTTTGTTTTGTTTTGTTGGAATCTAAATTGACAAGAATGTATTAATTCTAGAGTTTTCATGCTGGCGAGGTTTTAGTCACACACATATATTATTCATCAAAGTCTAGTTTGCATATATAGTATGTCATCAAAAAAACTTTCGTTGCAAACAAAGAACACTCTATGATTGTTCATTACACTGTTCTAATAAAGTCGTTTACCACTGACGAATATGATATCCCGTCAATAATAAGGTTTTGACACAAATCATGCGATTGGACATGTGGTATGTTGCTGCCATTCCAGTACATAGCCAAGTTGTTGAAGTAGATCTTAAGTAACACCATCAGTTTTCACAGTAACATATATATTGTTATTCATTACAATTATGCACATGTCAAGAGTATCTCAAGATTAATTTAAGATCAGTTTCTTTCTTGGAACACTTCTGTTCAATCACGCAAAGTTGATTTTCTGGGAAAGTCATCCTTTTTTTGATTATCCCCTCATTTTTGAGTCCTCAAAAAAATCTTGAGCAACATTTTTAAGGTAATTAATCTGTTACCATGGCAACCAATTTCCACACGATTCACCCTTCTCAACAATCATCCAGTTTTTGTTGCAAATTTTGTTCCAAATGAAAACGAGGATCACGTAACAATACAATGAGGCAACAATGAGCGCAATAATTCACAACCTGGTTGAAGAGGAAAAGACGAAATGTAAAAATATTTACAGTTCTCTCAGGTAATCAAAAATCTAGGGTTATGAAAATAATTATTGATAAATGCAGATCGTCAAGATGTCGTTATTATGGAAGACAAATTGATTGAAGCTTCTTAAGTTTACAATAAATAAACCATTGAGAAGAAGGAAAAAACATGTCAACCTTGTGAATAAAAGGATCTTGTTGTCCCGCCATCATTTTATGCTTGTGTGAATGCTACAAAATTAAGAAAATGAATGCCTCACAGAAGATAAAGTGATTGGAATTTTTTTGGTTTCAAATGATAAACTAGGAAGATTAAGGAATATACAAAGCTGATTGTCCCATGGTCATGCATTTGGCAATAAATCAGGGGCTGCTCGCTCCTCCTTTGCCAAAAGCACAGCAACTGAACTGAATATCAGCTAGATTATTCCGCGTAGTGTTCCTGTTGCATAAAAATTCCCCACAATGAAATGTCCGTGGACTTAGTCACTCATCACTCCAAGTAGCAACAACTTGACCATGAGTGATGCACTTGCAATATCTCTCTAATTAAAACCACATTTAGCTGAATCAACTTGTGTGACCTTGCTGCTTCTGTGCTCTGGGTATACAACAATGACACTGATCAATTTATGGGCTTCTATTGTGTTGGTAATAAACGAGACAGCAAATCAAGATGTCTGTAAATTAGCCCAGGATCAAATCTATAATGTATATATATTGGGCCATTATATCTGAGAAACAAAATAACTGGAGATTCCTTGATATATATTGTTCCATGGCTTATTAATGGTGGATTTTCTGGAGATTTCAGTTGCATTGTATATTAAAATTCTATTTACAACCACATTATTTTATAATTTTTGAAAACTGAGTTACTGCAGGATCCTATTGAGCCTTTAGAGGGCATGGATTATAGAAGAAAAATAATTGCATTCCCTCTTTACTACAATATTTTGATCTTATTTATTGGCAAACATTCACACTTGATTATTTATGATATCTGAAACTTAGTAAATTCTATCTTAATATTCTTAAGTAAATAGCAAATAACATCCTACGATTTTCATTATGATGTTCGTACGAATTTGTTTACCACTGATGAATGTAATATCTCATCAATGATAAGGTTTTGTCAAGTCATGCGACTGGACATGTGGTAATTTGTGGCATGTTGCACACATTCCAGGCAAAGCCAAGTTATGAAAGTGAGTCTTGAATGACACTCTCAGTTGTCATGGTGACATTATTGACTGCAATCACGCTTTTGTCAGGAGTATTCCCATATTGTCTTCAGCATTCTTTCATTCTAAAGGAATAATTCTCGACAATCATGTAAAGTTGGTTTTCTCGGAATATCATCCTTTTTGTCATTATGTCATAATTTTTGATCTTCAGAAAAGTCTTGAGGCACATTTCCGAGGCAATTAATCTGTTTCCATGCCAACCAATTTCGTACGCTTCACCCTTCTCAACAATCATCCAATTTTTGTTGCAAATCTTGTTCCAAATGAATATGAAGATCACGTTACAATGCAATGAAGCAACAATGAGCGCAACAATTCACAATCAGCTGGAAGCAAAAAAGAAGAAATATAAAGAGATTCACAGTTCACACGGGTTGTCACAAATCTAGGTTATGAAAATCAAAAATTCAGATTGTCAAGATCTCAAGACCTTCAAAGTGAACGTCTCATAAGGAGATAGATTGATTGGAATTTCTCAATACATACACTGGCAGGAAGATGTAAAAACGATGTCAATGTTGTGAATAAATGAAGCTGGTTGTCATGTGTGCATGTGAACGTCTCATAAGAAGATAAATCAATTTAAATGTCTTGGGTTTTCGTAAACTGACAAAAAAGAAGGAATATTAAACATTGTGATTATCAATTGAGCTGCTTGCTTATGGCATGCATGTGTGCTTGTAAAATGACAATGTCAAGCATGTGGAAATACAGGTCATCATCTGGTGCTCAAGACGGTCGCACTGAGAATCATAATTGTTCTGGTTGCAGGTATGTTTAGCCTAACTGTCTGTTGGCTTGGCTTCTTTTTTTGTAAGACTCTGTAAGGAACTCATATATATCATCTCTGAGTCTTGAGGGAGGATAATAGAAGTTAATTGAAAGAATGCTTGAAGTTGAAACTTGCCACACAATTTGTTTTTAGCTAACTTCCCTCTCAGGCCAGTCAGCTTCTTAAAATTGGAAGCCTTCATGAGCACTAACCACTAACCATTTATTAAACAAAAACTAGCATTAGCAGTAAATCTAGAATGTCCCAGCAAAACATACAGAATATTGGTTGGTCAATTTATTCTCAGTATGCAAAACATGTTCATCTTAGAAATCAGTCTATTATTCACAGCTACTCTATTAATTGGTCATGTGACTAGTAGGTCCTATGATGTAGATTGTCAATATGATAAGTTCTTCTTTTGTTTTTCATCGTGAAAAATGTGTTGGTGTTGTGCCAAGGCATATACTACGCTTCATTTTAAAAGATGATGGGCAAATTGGCTATTTGAAATACAGAGTTGAAATACCAAGTTGTTTTTATGTTTGGCTTTTCATTTCACTGGTGGTCAAATGTTTTGGTATTTCCAAAAACCCTAATTGGAATGAAGTGGACGACAAGCCCAAAACAATTCAGGGTTTTTGTGAAATTTATTTTCTAGTGTTGGTTGATTAAACTTGATTTCATACATTTGCAATTTGTCACCAATTAATAAGTTTACCAAAATTATTTGAAAATTGGAAGTAGCTTTGATTATTTTGTGCAATAAGTATCTGTATTCAAACCAAGTGACTTTAAAAAGAAGCTAACTTATCAAGATTCAAAGATTCAAGATTCAAAATAATTTTTTTGTCTTATCATATACATTGAATAAGAACATTGGAGACCCTCTAAGGCTCCCTGGAGCCGCTATCGAGGGGCCACTATTGAAATTTACATACATTGATTAATTTGACCTTTAACATGATGTAGTATTTGATTATGATATACAGAAAAAGAAGTTCGATAGAAGGAGAGACATAAAAAGACAAAAGAAAACAAACAAAAAACATTTACATACTGACTGGCATTTTCACAAGTGACCGGAGAGGGTGACGCAGACGTAGCCATGTGTACTTATTACTTTCTACAGTAGAAAAAACGTAGAATTCCTTTTGATAAGAAAACCAAAAAAAATTGAAGATATTCTTTAAATTTTAGTGAAGTAATCATATTTTGTGAACAAATATAATAGTTATCATTATTAGCCCAGCAGTGATTCGGGAAGTAAGGAATTAAAAAACTTGTATCAAGACACCCGAGACACACATGCACAGGTGTTAAAGTGAAGTCTGAGGAAATATAGGATTAATGCACTATATTCTTTGCCTCCGGAGGGAAATTCTTTTACATATTTTACTCAATCTAGAATCTTCCTTAATCCCCTATGACGAATTGACAAATTTAGCTGAATTTGAGACTAATCTTCTCACTGTGTAGGCCTACATTGTATTTGTTGTTGTGAGTTGTCCCTATGCTCCAATTGGAAGGTTTTTTTTAGTATCAGGTTTGATGTCAGCATGTATGTCATGTAGTTTATTGCCAAATTCCAGGCATACAATCTTAACAAAAAGGTTTAATATGGTAACTTTAAGGGTTCGATAAGCTGGTATAGATAAGGATCCCTAAAAAGTTCATTACCGTACTCAACTTTAAAAAGGTTCCAACAGCAAACAAAAACAACATCCGGCTGCACTGAACTCCCACAATGGAAACCCTTCCTCTCAAGTTGGCAGCATAGGGTCCTATCATACAGCCTTCCCACCAAGTATTGAACCTTTTCAATTCAATTGAACCCTTAAAAAATTTAGAAACTTTTTTCAGCTGTGGGTTCTTTATATATACCACAAAGAACCCTTTGCATCAAGAGTGTAGCCAATTGGTAAAAGGAAGTCTAGATTCTTGAGTAACCCCCATAATTTTCATAGTTGTCATTGTAACATATTTTTTGACCGTAAGTACAAATATGCCAAGGGTATCACAAGATTAATTTAAGCTCAGTATCTCCTTTGTATACATCTGTCCAGTGTCCAGTCATACAAATTTGTTTTTTTTTTTAGAATTCAATCCTTTTCGTAATTATCTTGTCGTTTGTAGACCTCAGAAAAACTTGAGCAAGTTCCAAAGGTAATTAATCTGTTGCCATAGCAACCAATTGTCATATGGTTCACCCTTCTCAACAATCATCCAATTATTCTTGCAAATTTTGTTAACAAGAGGATCACGCAACAATGCAATGAAGCAACAATGAGCACAACAATTCACAATTAGCTGGAATGCAGAAAAGAAGAAATGTAAAAAGATTTACAGCTCATGCAGGTAATCACAAATTTAAGTTATACAAATCAAAATGTTTGTTTTCAGGACAATAAGATCACAGAATGAATAACTCTAAATTACAGGTAATTCTGTCTTTTAGCAATCAGTTGTTCCACTGCACAGCATTGAAGAATATCAAACAATTGATTTGTCTACTGTATGATCATGTGTTACACTCAGTTTTATCAGTTGTTTTATGAGGGTCCATACACTACAAAAGCTGAATTGTTTCTTCTTTACACAACGGAACATATATTGCCTTTTGTAGTAAATATTTCATTGTTTAGCCATGGCATAAAGAGATATCATTACAAACCCAATAATTTTGTAGCTCTTAATTAATGGCCCAATATTCATGCCTACATTATAGATTTGGTCCCAGGCAAATTTACAGATATCTTGATTTGCTGTCTCATTTATTACCAACACAATATCAGCCCATAAATTGATCAGTGTCACTGTTGTTTACACTGAGCACAAAGGCAGGAAGGACACCCAAGTTAGTTCAGCTAAATGTTATTTCAATTAGAGAGATATTGCAAGTGCAGCACTCAGGGTCAAGTTGTTGCACTTTCAGTGATAAGCGACAAAGTCCATAGTTTCATTTGTGCTGCAACCTTTCCATAGCCATAGGACAGGAACACACCATCAAAAAATTTCTGAAGAAATTGCAAGATAGCTTGCTGACATTCAGTTCACCGGTTGTGCTTCAACGGGAATAGTTAGTCTGGTAAGCAACCATCTGTTATAATTTTCTGTAATGCACAGACAAGAAGGAGATGCTAATTAGCCAGTTGAGAAATAACTTCCATATTAGCCAGCTAACTACTATGCTATGATGCAAAATGCAAAAACAGGCTGGTCGACAGGCTACCAATCAAGATTGGTTAAGGCAAGAATCGTAATATTTGTTTTCACAAACACGAAAATGGTTAAGAAATTACCGATATTTGATTTATCTTTTGTAAACTTGAGAAATTTCAATCACTTTACCTTCTAATTTACAATTATTCATGCTGTGGACATTCTTGTCTTGAAGACAAACATTTTGATTTGCGTTTACAACCTAGATTTGTTATTACCCGAGTGAACTGTAAATCTTTTCACACTTCTTCTTTGCTGCTTCCAGCTGATGGCGAATTGTTATGCTCATTATTGCTTCATTGCATTGTTGCATGATCCTCTTTTAAAATTTAAGAAAAAATTTACAACAAAAATTGGATGATTGCTGAGTAGGGTGAAGCGTACCGGAATTGGTTGCCATGGCAACGGACTAATTACCTCAGGAATTTGCTCAAAATTGTTCTGAGGATTCAAAAATGATGAGATAGTGACAAAAAGGACGGTATTTTTAAAAGAAAAGCTATTTTTCACAATTCGACAGAAGTATTACTAGAAGAAATTGAGCTTAAATTAATCTTGAGATATGTGCTGGCATATGCGTAGCTTCCGTGAAAAAAGTCACCAAGACAACTATGACAACTGAGGGAGTGAGGGACGAGTGTTACTCAAGACTTCCTTCCAAAACTTGGCTATGTCTGGAATGGTGTAAAAAACTTAAAACTACATGACTTACTAAATTTGTCAGTGTCATAAGGGAATAAGGTAGATTCTATATTCAATTAAACTATAAAAGGATTTTTCTCCAGGGACAAAGCATATTGTGCAATTTATCTATATTTCCTCCTGCTTCACCTTAACACCTGAGTTTCATTAGAGTGTCTTTACGTAACTTCTTAAGTTACTTGATATGAATGTAAATTAAAGTATTGTTCTCCATGATCAAAGTTACTTTCAATTTTCGAATAGGATAGATTAATATGGAGCAAGGTGTAAATGTATTGCTGCAAGTTTAATCATCCATGTAATACTCAAAATAAATAAATCCTGCGAAATACCCCAATTGGTTTTTTGCTTGTCTTTCAAAACTGGGTATGTGGAAGTACCAAGTGTGTGCATGATAACCACAAATGGAATTAAAAACCAAATTTCTGTGCAAAATCCACCAATGCTGTCAAGAGATTATATTTGGTCTTTTGAAAACTGATTCTGTCTTTATTAACACCATTTAGAGTGGAGCATATCCTGGGATAACAATACATTTTTATAAGATTAAAAATAGTCTGATAAAAAACTACAAAACATATTCTATTTGTTCTCAAAATCGTATATATATAATAAATCTGCTTCAAAATAGTATTAAACATCATCTTCTTCTAGAAAGTAGTCTCCATTTAGCTATGTGTGCATCACCCTCTCCGGTCGCTGTGTGTAAACGCCAGTCAGTATGTTAATAAATTGCACTTATTCTCTTCTAGTTCCTGTACATAAATCTTAATATGCAAATATAATTAAGACTCACATAATGGTCTTGTTTATGTAAAATGTAAAATATTTTGACTGGTTGACTATTGGTATCGGCTCTTGAGAGCCTTAGAGGGGTCTCCAATGTTCCTTTTTTGTATGTTGAGACAAATAAATTATCTGAATCTGAATCTATGACAAAAGACATGGGAGTAGAACTAAACATATTGATGTGATGCATCACATGTCACATGACCCAATAGTCACATGACCAATTAGCGGTGCAGCTGTGACTTATCTTACAATGATTGCTCAGATCTACATCCGTATCACGCAATTGGCAGACATGTTTGCATGTTGGAAGTTAATTGACACATGATTCTTCTGCATAGGTATACAACCGTTTTATAGGGGAAATATTATGGGTCTTATTTTGAACCTCATATGATTTTCACCATGGTCATACTCAACCATAAGAAATTAAGAAATGGAAACAATGAAAAAAATCTATGAAGAAAGCATGCACACAGAATTCTGGTCACACCAGATTGTAATGGGAGATAGTCTTTGAAACCATCTCCTTTGTCAGTGGTTTAAGAATAGCCTGCTAGGAATAGATGAATAGATTCATGGTTGATATAATCCACAACAACAAGGAACAACAAGTAATCGCCATGTGGTTATATCATCTAATATGTAAATGCCAAAGCATGAAGACGGGACCGCCTGAATGCAAAATAATAAATTTTAAAAGACAGACTCTAAATTGTAATTACCTAATTATTTCTCGAAATTCATTTTTGTATTCAGGTTTGTTCAAAATAAAGTTTGGAGAACAAAATTGGGACAACGAGAAATAGGGTGGAAAGGCAATATTGTAAAAGAAAATGTTTAAAAGAAGCTCTGAGGGAAAATTTTTTTTGGGAACATTTTCTTTTTACAGCCTTGGGTTCTTTACATATACCATAACGAACCTTTTGCATTAAGAGTGTAGCCAAATGGTAAAAGGAAGTCTAGATTCTTGAACACGCTGGATGTATATTAACTCTGATCTGGATAAAGAGGTTGACATGACCTGCGTCCAGTACCACTACTGAACTGAACTAAAAAAAAATTGAATAACCCTCATAATTTTCATAGTTGTCATGGTATCATATTTTTTGACCGCAAGTACACATACGCCAAGAGTATCTCAAGATTAATTAAAGCTCAGTTTCTTCTTGGTATACATCTGTCCAGTCATAGAAAGTTGGTTTTTTTGCATTCCATCCTTTTTGTAATTATCTTGTCATTTTGTAGACCTCAGAAAAACTTGAGCAAGTTCCAGAGGCATTTAATCTGTTCCCATGGCAACCAATTTTCATACGCTTCACCCTTCTCAACAATCATCCAATTATTCTTGCAAATTTTGTTAGCAAGAGGATCACGCAACAATGCAATGAAGCAACAATGAGCACAACAATTCACCATTAGCTGGAATGCAGAAAAGAAGAAATGTAAAAAGATTTACAGCTCATGCAGGTAATCACAAATTTAAGTTATACAAATCAAAATGTTTGTTTTCAGGACAATAAGATCACAGAATGAATAACTCTAAATTACATGTAATTCTGTCTTTTAGCAATCAGTTGTTCCACTCTCACAGCATTGAAGAATATCAAACAATTGATTTGTTTACTGTATGATCATGTGTTACACTCAGTTTTATCAATTGTTTTATGAGTGTCCATGATGCATTAAAATAGCTGAATTGTTTCTCCTTTGCACATCGGAAGATATATTGCTTTTGTAGTCAACATTTAGCCATGGCATAAAAGGATATCATTTCAAACCCAATAATTTCGTAGCTCTTAATTAATGGCCAAATATACATGCCTACATTATAGATTTGGTCCCAGGCAAATTTACAGATATCTTGATTTACTGTCTCATTTATTGCCAACACAATATCAGCCCATAAATTGATCAGTGTCATTGTTGTTTACATTGAGCACAAAGGCAGGAAGGACACCCAAGTTAGTTCAGCTAAATGTGGTTTTAATTAGAGAGATATTGCAAGTGCAGCACTCAGGGTCAAGTTGTTGCCACTCTCAGTGATAAGCGACAAAGTCCATAGTTTCATTTGTGCTGCAACCCTTTCCTTAGCCATAGGACAGGAACACACCATAAAAAAATTTCTGAAGAAATTGCAAGATAGCTTGCTGACATTCAGTTCACCGGATGTGCTTCTACAGGAATAGTTAGTCTAGGAAGCAACCATCTGTTATAATTTTCTGTAAAGCACTGATAAGAAAGAGATGCTAATTAGCCAGTTGAGAAATAACTTCCATATTAGCCAGCTAACTACTATGCTATGATGCAAAATGCAAAAACAGGCTGGTCGACAATCTACCAATCAAGATCGGTTTAGGCAAGAATCGTCAGATTCCTTTTCACAAACAAGAAAACGGCTTAGAAGTTACCATTATTTGATTGTATTTGTAAACTTGAGAAATTACCTTCTAATTTAGAGTTGATCATACTGTGGATATTCTTGTTTTGAAGACAAACATTTTGATTTGCCTAACCTGGATTTGGGATAACCGGAGTGAACTGTAAATCTTTTCACATTTCTTCTCTTCTGCTTCCAGCTGATTGTGAATTGCTGTGCTCATTGTTGCTTCATTGCATTGTTACATGATCCTCGTTTTCATTTGGAAGAAGATTTGCAACAAAAATTGGATCATTATTGAGCAGGGTGAAGCGTATGGAAATTGGTTGCCATGGCAACAGATTGACTACCTCAGGAGTTTGCTTTTCTGAGGATTAAAAAATGATGAGATAGTCGCAAAAAGGATGGTATTCTGAGAAAACCAAATTTACTCGATTGGACAGAAGTATTCCCAGAAGAAATTGAGCTTAAATATTAATCTTGAGATATGTGCTGGCATATGCGTAGTTGCCGTAAAAAAAGTCACCAAGACAACTATGAAACTGAGGAAGTGAGGGTGTTACTGAAGACTTCCTTCTAAAACTTGGCTATGTCTGGAATGGTGCAAAAAACTTAAAACTACATGACTTTAACTTACTAATTTTGTCAAAGTGTCATAGGGGAATAAGGTACATTCTATATTCAATAAAACTATAAAAGGATTTTTCTCCAGATACAAAGCATATTGTGCAATTTATCTATATTTCCTCCTGCTTCACCTTAACACCTGAGTTTCATTTGAGTGTCTTTACGTAACTTCTTAAGTTACTTGATATGAATGTAAATTAAAGTATTGTTCTCCATGATCAAAGTTACTTTCAATTTTTTTAATAGGGTAGACTAATTGGGAGCAAGGTGTAAATGTATCGCTGCAAGTTTAATCAACCATGTAATACTCAAAATAAATAAATCAGGACTACTAAATACCCTGATTGGTTTTTTGCTTGTCTTTCAAAATTGGGTATGTGGAAGTACCAAGTGTGTGCATGATAATCACAAATGGAATTAAAAACCAAATTTCTGTGCAAAATCCACCAATGCTGTCAAGAGATTATATTTGGTCTTTTGAAAATCAATTCTGTCTTTCTAAACACCTTTTAGAGTGGAGCATATCCTGGGATAACAATAAATTTTTATATGATTAATAATAGTCTGATAAAAACTACAAGACATATTGTATTTGTTCTCAAAATCTTATATTATAATCAGTCTGCTTCAAAATAGTATTAAACACCATCTTCTTCTAGAAAGTAGTCTCCATTTAGCTACGTCTGCATCACCATCTCCGGTCACTGTGTGTAAACACCAGTCATGCAGTATGTTAATAAATTGCACTTATTCTCTTCTAGTTCCTGTGCATAAATCTTAATATGCATATATAATTAAGACTCACATAATGGTCTTGTTTATGTAAAATGTAGAATATTTTGACTGGTGGACTCTTGGTAGCGGCTCTTGGGAGCCTTAGAGGGGTCTCCAGTGTTCCTTTTTTGTATGATGAGACAAATAAATTATCTGAATCTGAATCTATGACAAAAGACATAAGAGCAGAACTAAACATATTGATGTGATGCATCACATGTCACATGACCCAATAGTCACATGACCAATTAGTGGTGCAGCTGTGACTTATCTTGCAATGTTTGCTCAGATCTACGTCCGTATCACGCAATTGGCAGACATGTTTTGCATGTTGGAAGTTAATTGACCCATGATTCTTCTGCATAGGTATACCGTTTTTATAGGGGAAATATTATGGGTCTTATTTTGAACCTCATATTGATATGATTTTCACCATGGTCACACTCAACCATAAGAAATTAAGAAATGGAAACAATGAAAAAAAAATCTGTGAAGGAAGCATGCACACAGAATCATGGGCACACCAGATTGTAATGGGAGATAGTCTTTGAAACCATCTCCTTTGTCAGTGGTTTAAGAATAGCCTGCTAGGAATAGATGAATAGATTCATGGTTGATATAATCCACAACAACAAGGAACAACAAGTAATCGCCATGTGGTTATATCATCTAATATGTAAATGCCAAAGCATGAAGACGGGACCGCCTGAATGCAAAATAATAAATTTTAAAATGGGGGTGCCTGACACCTCAGTCCATTGGTCCTACCCCAATGTGATAAACTAGGCCATAGATGTGCAAACAAAGGTCAGAATTGAGTGATTTTATGGAACTCAGTCCTTTTACACCTGATTATACATATGCATAAACTAAACAGCCCATCTCAATCTTATACAGAAAAATAAAGCCCTGACAATAGTTTTGCGTTTTTTATTTGGTTCAGTTTATGAAGAAAGCATGCACACAGAATTCTGGTCACACCAGATTGTAATGGGAGATAGACTTTGAAACCATTTCCTTTGTCAGTGGTTTAAGAATAGCCTGCTAGGAATAGATGAATAGATTCATGGTTGATATAATCCACAACAACAAGGAACAACAAGTAATCGCCATGTGGTTATATCATCTAATATGTAAATGCCAAAGCATGAAGACGGGACCGCCTGAATGCAAAATAATAAATTTTAAAAGACAGACTCTAAATTGTAATTACCTAATTATTTCTCGAAATTCATTTTTGTATTCAGGTTTGTTCAAAATAAAGTTTGGAGAACAAAATTGGGACAACGAGAAATAGGGTGGAAAGGCAATATTGTAAAAGAAAATGTTTAAAAGAAGCTTTGAGGTAAAATTTTTTTTGGGAACATTTTCTTTTTACAGCCGTGGGTTCTTTATATATACCATAACGAACCTTTTGCATTAAGAGTGTAGCCAAATGGTAAAAGGAAGTCTAGATTCTTGAACACGCTGGATGTATATCAACTCTGATCTGGATAAAGAGGTTGACATGACCTGCGTCCAGTACCACTACTGAACTGAACTAAAAAAAAAATTGAATAACCCCCATAATTTTCATAGTTGTCATGGTATCATATTTTTTGACCGCAAGTACACATACGCCAAGAGTATCTCAAGATTAATTAAAGCTCAGTTTCTTCTTGGTATACATCTGTCCAGTCATAGAAAGTTGGTTTTTTTGCATTCCATCCTTTTTGTAATTATCTTGTCATTTTGTAGACCTCAGAAAAACTTGAGCAAGTTCCAGAGGTAATTAATCTGTTCCCATGGCAACCAATTTTCATACGCTTCACCCTTCTCAACAATCATCCAATTATTCTTGCAAATTTTGTTAGCAAGAGGATCACGCAACAATGCAATGAAGCAACAATGAGCACAACAATTCACAATTAGCTGGAATGCAGAAAAGAAGAAATGTAAAAAGATTTACAGCTCATGCAGGTAATCACAAATTTAAGTTATACAAATCAAAATGTTTGTTTTCAGGACAATAAGATCACAGAATGACATAACTCTAAATTACATGTAATTCTGTCTTTTAGCAATCAGTTGTTCCACTCTCACAGCATTGAAGAATATCAAACAATTGATTTGTTTACTGTATGATCATGTGTTACACTCAGTTTTATCAATTGTTTTATGAGTGTCCATGATGCACTAAAATAGCTGAATTGTTTCACCTTTGCACATCGGAAGATATATTGCTTTTGTAGTCAACATTTAGCCATGGCATAAAGAGATATCATTTCAAACCCAATAATTTCGTAGCTCTTAATTAATGGCCAAATATACATGCCTACATTATAGATTTGGTCCCAGGCAAATTTACAGATATCTTGATTTACTGACTCATTTATTACCAACACAATATCAGCCCATAAATTGATCAGTGTCATTGTTGTTTACACTGAGCACAAAGGCAGGAAGGACACCCAAGTTAGTTCAGCTAAATGTGGTTTCAATTAGAGAGATATTGCAAGTGCAGCACTCAGGGTCAAGTTGTTGCCACTCTCAGTGATAAGCGACAAAGTCCATAGTTTCATTTGTGCTGCAACCCTTTCCATAGCCATAGGACAGGAACACACCATAAAAAAATTTCTGAAGAAATTGCAAGATAGCTTGCTGACATTCAGTTCACCGGATGTGCTTCTACAGGAATAGTTAGTCTAGGAAGCAACCATCTGTTATAATTTTCTGTAAAGCACTGAAAAGAAAGAGATGCTAATTAGCCAGTTGAGAAATAACTTCCATATTAGCCAGCTAACTGCTATGCTACGATGCAAAATGCAAAAACAGGCTGGTCCACAGGCTACCAATCAAGATTGCTTTAGGCAAGAAACGTAATATTTGTTTTCACAAACATGAAAATGGTTAAGAAGTTACCGATATTTGATTATCTTTTGTAAACTTGAGAAATTTCAATCGCTTTACCTTCTAATTTACAATTATTCATGCTGTGGACATTCTTGTCTTGAAGACAAACATTTTGATTTGCGTTTACAACCTAGATTTGTTATTACCCGAGTGAACTGTAAATCTTTTCACACTTCTTCTTTGCTGCTTCCAGCTGATGGCGAATTGTTATGCTCATTATTGCTTCATTGCATTGTTGCATGATCCTCTTTTAAAATTTAAGAAAAAATTTACAACAAAAATTGGATGATTGCTGAGTAGGGTGAAGCGTACCGGAATTGGTTGTCATGGCAACGGACTAATTACCTCAGGAATTTGCTCAAAATTGTTCTGAGGATTCAAAAATGATGAGATAGTGACAAAAAGGACGGTATTTTTAAAAGAAAAGCTATTTTTCACAATTGGACAGAAGTATTACTAGAAGAAATTGAGCTTAAATTAATCTTGAGATATGTGCTGGCATATGCGTAGTTTCCGTGAAAAAAGTCACCAAGACAACTATGACAACTGAGGGAGTGAGGGACGAGTGTTACTCAAGACTTCCTTCCAAAACTTGGCTATGTCTGGAATGGTGTAAAAAACTTAAAACTACATGACTTACTAAATTTGTCAGTGTCATAAGGGAATAAGGTAGATTCTATATTCAATAAAACTATAAAAGGATTTTTCTCCAGGGACAAAGCATATTGTGCAATTTATCTATATTTCCTCCTGCTTCACCTTAACACCTGAGTTTCATTTGAGTGTCTTTACGTAACTTCTTAAGTAACTTGATATGAATGTAAATTAAAGTATTGTTCTCCATGATCAAAGTTACTTTCAATTTTCGAATAGGATAGATTAATATGGAGCAAGGTGTAAATGTATCGCTGCAAGTTTAATCATCCATGTAATACTCAAAATAAATAAATCCTGCGAAATACCCCGATTGGTTTTTTGCTTGTCTTTCAAGACTGGGTATGTGGAAGTACCAAGAGTGTGCATGATAACCACAAATGGAATTAAAAACCAAATTTCTGTGCAAAATCCACCAATGCTGTCAAGAGATTATATTTGGTCTTTTGAAAACTGATTCTGTCTTTCTTAACACCATTTAGAGTGGAGCATATCCTGGGATAACAATACATTTTTATAAGATTAAAAATAGTCTGATAAAAAACTACAAAACATATTCTATTTGTTCTCAAAATCGTATATATATAATAAATCTGCTTCAAAATAGTATTAAACATCATCTTCTTCTAGAAAGTAATCTCCTTTAAGCTATGTCTGCATCACCCTCTCCGGTCGCTGTGTGTAAACGCCAGTCAGTATGTTAATACATTGCACTTATTCTCTTCTAGTTCCTGTACATAAATCTTAATATGCAAATATAATTAAGACTCACATAATGGTCTTGTTTATGTAAAATGTAAAATATTTTGACTGGTTGACTATTGGTATCGGCTCTTGAGAGCCTTAGAGGGGTCTCCAATGTTCCTTTTTTGTATGATGAGACAAATAAATTATCTGAATCTGAATCTATGACAAAAGACATAGGAGCAGAACTAAACATACTGATGTGATGCATCACATGTCACATGACCCAATAGTCACATGACCAATTAGCGGTGCAGCTGTGACTTATCTTACAATGATTGCTCAGATCTACATCCGTATCACGAAATTGGCAGACATGTTTGCATGTTGGAAGTTAATTGACACATGATTCTTCTGCATACATATACAACCGTTTTATAGGGGAAATATTATGGGTCTTATTTTGAACCTCATATGATTTTCACCATGGTCATACTCAACCATAAGAAATTAAGAAATGGAAACAATGAAAAAAATCTATGAAGAAAGCATGCACACAGAATTCTGGTCACACCAGATTGTAATGGGAGATAGACTTTGAAACTATCTCCTTTGTCAGTGGTTTAAGAATAGCCTGCTAGGAATAGATGAATAGATTCATGGTTGATATAATCCACAACAACAAGGAACAACAAGTAATCGCCATGTGGTTATATCATCTAATATGTAAATGCCAAAGCATGAAGACGGGACCGCCTGAATGCAAAATAATAAATTTTAAAAGACAGACTCTAAATTGTAATTACCTAATTATTTCTCGAAATTCATTTTTGTATTCAGGTTTGTTCAAAATAAAGTTTGGAGAACAAAATTGGGACAACGAGAAATAGGGTGGAAAGGCAATATTGTAAAAGAAAATGTTTAAAAGAAGCTCTGAGGGAAAATTTTTTTTGGGAACATTTTCTTTTTACAGCCGTGGGTTCTTTATATATACCATAACGAACCTTTTGCATTAAGAGTGTAGCCAAATGGTAAAAGGAAGTCTAGATTCTTGAACACGCTGGATGTATATCAACTCTGATCTGGATAAAGAGGTTGACATGACCTGCGTCCAGTACCACTACTGAACTGAACTAAAAAAAAATTGAATAACCCCCATAATTTTCAGAGTTGTCATGGTATCATATTTTTTGACCGCAAGTACACATACGCCAAGAGTATCTCAAGATTAATTAAAGCTCAGTTTCTTCTTGGTATACATCTGTCCAGTCATAGAAAGTTGGTTTTTTTGCATTCCATCCTTTTTGTAATTATCTTGTCATTTTGTAGACCTCAGAAAAACTTGAGCAAGTTCCAGAGGTAATTAATCTGTTCCCATGGCAACCAATTTTCATACGCTTCACCCTTCTCAACAATCATCCAATTATTCTTGCAAATTTTGTTAGCAAGAGGATCACGCAACAATGCAATGAAGCAACAATGAGCACAACAATTCACAATTAGCTGGAATGCAGAAAAGAAGAAATGTAAAAAGATTTACAGCTCATGCAGGTAATCACAATTCACAAATCTAAGTTATACAAACCAAAATGTTTGTTTTCAGGACAATAAGATCACAGAATGAATAACTCTAAATTACAGGTAATTCTGTCTTTTAGCAATCAGTTGTTCCAATGCACAGCATTGAAGAATATCAAACAATTGATTTGTCTTACACTCAGTTTTATCAGTTGTTTTATGAGTGTCCATGATACACTAAAATAGCTGAATTGTTTCTCCTTTGCACATCGGAAGATATATTGCTTTTGTAGTCAACATTTAGCCATGGCATAAAAGGATATCATTACAAACCCAATAATTTCGTAGCTCTTAATTAATGGCCCAATATACATGCCTACATTATAGATTTGGTCCCAGGCAAATTACAGATATCTTGATTTGCTGTCTCATTTATTACCAACACAATATCAGCCCATAAATTGATCAGTGTCATTGTTTACACTGAGCACAAAGGCGGCAAGGACACCCAAGTTGATTCAGCTAAATGTGGTTTCAATTAGAGAGATATTGCAAGTGCAGCACTCAGGATCAAGTTGTTGCCACTCTCAGTGACAAGTAAGTCCATAGTTTTGTTTGTGCTGCAACCTTTCCATAGCCATAGGACGGGAACAAACCATAACAAAATTTCAGAAGAAATTGCAAGATAGCTTGCTGACATTCAGTTCACCGGATGTGCTTCTACGGGAATAGTTAGTCTAGGAAGCAACCACCTGTTATACTTTTTTGTAATGCACTGATAAGAAGGAGATGCTAATTAGCCAGTTGAGAAATAACTTCCATATTAGCCAGCTAACTACTATACGCTACGATGCAAAATGCAAAAACAGGCTGGTAGACAGGCTACCAATCAAGATTGGTTAAGGCAAGAATCGTAATATTTGTTTTCACAAACACGAAAATGGTTAAGAAGTTACCGATATTATATTATCTTTTGTAAACTTGAGAAATTTTAATCGCTTTACCTTCTAATTTACAATTATTCATGCTGTAGACATTCTTGTCTTGAAGACAAACATTTTGATTTGCGTAACCTAGATTTGTATTACCCAAGTGAACTGTAAATCTTTTCACACTTCTTCTTTTCTGCTTCCAGCTGATGGCGAATTGTTATGCTCATTATTGCTTCATTGCATTGTTGCATGATCCTCTTTTAAAATTGAAGAAAAAATTTACAACAAAAATTGGATGATTGCTGAGAAGGGTGAAGCGTACGGAAATTGGTTGCCATGGCAACAGACTAATTACCTCAGGAATTTGCTCAAGGTTTTTCTGAGGATTCAAAAATGATGAGATAGTGACAAAAAGGACGGTATTTTTAAAAGAAAAGCAAATTTTCACAATTGGAAAGAAGTATTCCTAGAAGAAATTGAGCTTAAATTAATCTTGAGATATGTGCTGGCATATGCGTAGTTGCCGTAAAAAAACGTCACCAAGACAACAATGACAACCGAGGAAGTGAGGGTGCTATTGAAGACTTCCTTCCAAAACTTATCTGGAATGGTTTAAAAAACCTAAAACTACATGACTTACTAAATTTGTCAAAGTGTCTTAGGGGAATGAGGTAGATTCTATATTAAATAAAACTATAAAAGGATTTTTCTACAGGGACAAAGCATATTGTGCAATTTATCTATATTTCCTCCTGCTTCACCTTAACACCTGGGTTTCTTTTGAGTGTCTTTACTTATTATCCTTCCAAAATGTATTGGCTGAGGTGTGGCGTATGATGTAGTGTTGGCACATGATGTAGTGCACAGAATTGCCATATATGGTATTTGACATAGTATGAGAGTGACATGAAGCACAACTGAGTGAAATGAGAAGATTACAAGCTGTGTGAATCAATAAACAACTGTCACTCATAAGCTGCCTGATCTGAATGTTGTTTACTGTTTGCTGCCAGTGGCACAGCTAGGGTGTCTCATGAAGGGGATACACATTTGCACATTTTTTATGGATGGATTAACTCTTCTGGGAAGGGAGGGAGGATCAACTCTGTGATCAATCACTATATATCGAAATCATGAGCAATAATTTTTGTGTGCCCTTGGTTCAACATTGACGGGCATGCCTCCCCCCTCAGGCCAAAGATTAACATGCCTCCTCCCATTTCATTTCTAGATGTGCCACTGCGCGCCACAACTGAATGTGTTTGGCAGCACAAGATTGAAAGTTGAATTTCACCGTCGGCGCCCTGCCGGTTCTGCCGATTCACCGAAAACAATCGTGTGAATTCGGCGAAATCCTGGTGGACGCAGTATTTCCACATGGCGCCACCTCGCCAAATATGCGTGAACTGAGGGAATCCCGGGATATCCCAATACTTTAACATTGTGTGACGTCATTTTCATCATTTCCGGGTCGGCCTCGCCGCTTTCGCCGGGGTTTTCAGATCGGCAAGTCGGCAGCCAATCGAGGGAAAACGGCTAGCCGGGGCAGATTCGGCAACACCAATCGTGCTGCCTTTCATTTTTGCACACATGGCATGTAGTCATGTGCTGGCATACTACCTCACAGATTTGATATGACATACTATGCAGAGTGAGCAGCGATTGGCTGAACAACCTGCGACCTCACATGGAACGCCTGATTTCCAATGCTAACCTATGGGAACTGCCATATGATGTCACACTTCCACCTTACAAGGAAAAAATCATTTTCTACGTACTTTTTGGAAGGATAATAACTTCTTAAGTTACTTGATATGAATGTAAATTGAAGTATTGTTCTCCATGATCAAAGTTACTTTCAATTTTCGAATAGGGTAGACTAATTGGGAGCAAGGTGTAAATGTATAGCTGCAAGTTTAATCAACCATGTAATACTAAAAAAAAAAAATCCTACTAAATACCCTGATCGGTTTTTTGCTTGTCTTTAAAATTGGGTGTGTGGAAGTATCAAGTGTGTGCATGATAATCACAAATGGAATTAAAAACCAAATTTCTGTGCAAAATCCACCAATGCTGTCAAGGGATTATATTTGGTCTTTTGAAAACTAATTCTATCTTTCTAAACACCATTTCGAGTGGACCATATCCTGGAAAAACGTTACATTTTTGTAGGATTAAAAATAGCCTGATAAAAACTACAAAACATATTGTACAAGGGGTGTTCAGAAAGTTCAAGGCTTTTTTTCATATGGATACTTATTTTCGATCTAGAACTTCGAATTTTTCACAGGATAAAATTCAGCATATTTGGAATGGATTTCCAAAATTTTGGGCGATTTGGAAATGTTTAAGTCATTCTGTGGTTGCCATGGAAACTGAAAGTTCAGCTTCTTGGGGCAGGTAACACTGAAACCAAGAATGCCAAGAAATTGTGACTGTCAGAGACTTCTCTGTGTCACTTGTAATATGTAAATGGCACTGCCATAAAATTCACGCAGCATTGTCATAGAACTACTGCATTATCTTAAACATTCTTTTTGAAGGACTGGGCAAATGGGCAGATAGATAAGATTAGATGGATAAGATCAGATCTATAGATAAGATTAGATAGATAGATAGATAGATAGATAGATAGATAGATAGATAGACAGATTGCACTAAATTGTTGATGTTACATAACTGAGATCAATAAAACCATAGCTATTCAGAGGTGACTGTTTACTATTAGACTGTTACATAATTTGTTGATAGTTAATGAAGATTATGTAACCTTAAGTGTTATTATGATGTCTTAGTTGGTGATCTATTTAAGTCATTAACATTTGTATTGACCCTTTATTTTTATTCACTTCTTGCAATCAGATGGTATGGAAACAATTATTTCCAATGTTGATACACATGTTGATTTAAATCCCTGAAATATGTCATTGGGGGTTGTTATAGGACAATACTGAAATTTTAAATCTATTTTGGAATTTATTTAACCTGTTTTATTTATTTACCAAACTAAACTGTGACTAAACTACCAGCTCCACTTTTATGGCAACTACAGGCACTTCCTGTTCAGGGAGTCACTGCAGACAGGAGCTGACAGGAGCACCACACAGAATGAGCTGTCCTTGTGCTAAGTGAGCTTCACTCATGGCTGCCTTCGGCAGCCATGAGCTGCGCTCATATTAGTGAAATTGATAATATTTGACACAAGAAATATGGTATTAGCTTCTAAATATGCTTTCAAACACACCAAATGTGTGTATTCTTACACTGAACCTATGTAGGAAAGCACTCCTGCATGCCAGATTTGGCGAGGGAAATTCAGGAGGCAAAGGTGTGTTTCCCTGACCACATAAGGACTTGTGAAAGCATGGATTCACTAGTATGAACAAAAGACCAAAATGGACAGCATTATCCATCCTAGCTATTCCTGTGACATGCTGCTTTACATAAGTCTTGGTTTTCCCTTGCTTTTGTCCATGGGGGCCATAGTTTCAGGCACTGGAGGAGAAAAGGCTTTTATTTGGATGACCGAAGTTCTTTCACAGAACTTTGTTTGGAGGACTTCAAGGAACATTTACTTCAATTGGTCAAGTGTATGAATCAATGCTTTTGGTGAGCTTGGGAGTATTTTTTAAGGCTAATATTATATTTCTTGTGTCAAATATTGTCAATCTCACTTATGCAAGTGATAGAGAGAGGTCTCTCACAGCCAAAATTCATTGGCTTTAGTGGTTTCAGTATTATCTGCCCCAAGAAGCTGAACTTCCAGTTTCCATGGCAACCACAGAATGACTTAAAAGTGTCCAAATTGTCCAAAATTTCGGAAATCCATTCCAAATATGCTGACTTTTATCCTGTGACAAATTCATAATTCTAGATTGAAAATAATTGTCTACATAAAAAAAAGCCTCAAACTTTCTGAACGCCCCTCGTATTTGTTTTCAAAATCTTATACTTATTCAATCTGCTTCAAAATTGTATTAAACATCATCTTCTTCTATAAAGTATTCTCCATTTAGCTATATCTGCACCGCCATCTCCGGTCACCGTGTGTAAACACCAGTCAGTATGTTAATACATTGAACTTATTCTCTTCTAGTTCCTTTGAATGAATCTTAATATGCATATATAATTAAGACTCATATAATGGTTTGTTAAATGTAAAATATTTTGACTGGTAGACTCTTGGTAGAGGCTCTTGGGAGCCTTAGAGGGGTCTCCAATGTTCTTTTTTTGTATGATGAGACAAAGAAATTATCTGGATCTGAATCTGAATCTATGAAAAAATACATAAGAGCAGAACTAAACAAATCGATTGCGTGCATCACATGTCACATGACTCAATGGTCACATGACCAATTAGCAGTGCAGATGTGGCTTATCCTACAATGATTGCTCAGATCTGCATCCGTATCACGCAATTGGCAGACATGTTTTGCATGTTTGAAGTTAATTGACCCATGATTCTTTTGCATAGGTATACAACCGTTTTTATAGGGGAAATATTATGGGTGTTATTTTGAACCTCATATTGTTTTCACCATGGTCACACTCAACCATATGAAATTAAGAAATGGAAACAATGAAAAAAATCTATGAAGGAAGCATGCACACAGAATTCTGGTCACACCAGATTGTAATGGGAGATAGACTTTGAAACCATCTCCTTTGTCAGTGGTTTAAGAATAGCCTGCTAGGAATAGATGAATAGATTCATGGTTGATATAGTGCACAACAAAAAGGAACAACAAGTAATCGCCATGTGGTTATATCATGTACAAAAGAAGTTAACGTCTTTTTAACCAAATGAATTGCCTTCAAAAACATCATTCACCCCAGAGAATTTAGGACAAAATTGATTGTTTTAAATACTGATGGTTTTTTTGCATAGAAGGTATCGTTTTCCCAAAAACCTTCATTGATCATGATTGATTGATTGACTATGTATTTGCTCATTATAAAAAAGCAATGAATATTGTAGAAATATCAAAGAAAGACACATTTAAAGACAGTACAGCCATATGGTATTTCTGTCAACCCAAATTGTGAGAGATTTGTATTTTTAGTGTTGTTAATTGAAAAAGATGTCTGTCTGCAAGTGGACCGCTGTTTCATTGCACCTGCTTTGGCAGATCAGAACATATCCTGTCATGTGTTGCCATCCAGTGGCAAGTGTGCAATTCCATGAGCTCCAGTTAGCAGTCCACATAAACTGAGTGTTAGGAACTCACAAATGTTTGCCTGGAAGAAACCAGGGCTGTTTCTGAGTATGCTGACGGCCTTGTCTACTTCCTCAGAGAATGTGATTGCTGAGTCTTAATCTGGTTTACCTCAATGTTGAATAGAAACTTTGTGAATGTGCCATGAAATTGGAACTATGTCTTTGGAGCTGCAGCATGCACTTCCCGCTTTTACCAGACTGGTTATACAATGTGTCATACTTCATACATTCATCTTGATCAATTTGCTTGTCAGTGCTTATCATCAGTCACATATATGTTAATAATAATAATAATAAAATTAGTTACTTGTATAGCGCTAATTCCAGTAAACTGCTCATTAGCGCTTGGTGGGATATGATTGTGTTATATGTAAAACTTCTCAAATAGATATGTTTTCAGTCTTTTTTTGAAGTTCTCCAGGGTTGTGGATACTCTCACATTCTCTGGAAGGCTATTCCAAAGCTTTGGTGCTGAGTGAGAGAAGGCTCGATCTTCAAACTTGTTTTGATTCCGCATTGCAGGCACTTCTAACAGCAGTTTACTGTTGCTACGCAAATTATGGTCATTCTCTGGTTTCAGTTTACAGAGAGTTTTAATGTATTTTGGTGCCTTATTGTTCAGAGACTTCCATGTGGTTGTCATCAGTTTAAATTGAATCCTAGCAGGAATAGGCAGCCAGTGTAACTCTTTCCTGTATACACTCACTTGAGCTTGTCGTTTGAGTCCTTCAATCAATCGCACCGCTGAGTTTTGAGCCACTTGGAGTTTCTTTATCACATGCTTGGAACAACCATTTAGAAGTCCATTTCCATAGTCAAAGTGAGGGGTGACTAGTGCATTAACAGCTGTTTTGATTGATTCCTTGCTTAACGATTTACGAATTTTGGAGATATTCCGTAAGTTGTAGTAAGCATTTTGACACATTTTGTTCACTTGTTTTTCCATGGTCATGTGCTTATCGAAGAGCACGCCTAAATTTCTGACATGGTTGGTCACTTTGATTTCAACATTTTCAATAGTTAGCGCTGACACATGGAGCTTTTTGAGTTGATTTGCTGAACCAATTAGGAGAACTTCTGTCTTTTCACCATTGTTGCAGAGCTTGTTTCTGTGTAGAAAATCTCTTATTTCTGTGATGCATTTTTCCATTTTCTTTCTGGCATGTTCTTGTCCAAGAAATGTTGGTTTGAAGGACAGAATAAGTTGTTCATCATCAGCATACTTTTGATCTTCAACCTGGTTTTGTTCAGCTACTTTGCTTACTGGTGCAACGTATGAATTGAATAAGATTGGGCCCAGTTTTGATCCTTGAGGAACGCCATATCGTAGAGGTAACTTGCCAGATTCAGTATTGTTGATGAGTACTGACTGCGATCTGCTTGAGATGTAGGATTTGAACCAGTTCAAAACCGAGTCATCAACACCATAAATGTCTCTCAGCCTTTCTAGAAGAATGTCATGATCAATTGTGTCAAATGCTGCAGACAGGTCTAATAACACTAACATTGTCACTTCACCTTGGCTCATATTCAGCATAACATCATTGTGGATTTTTGTCAGAAGTGTTTCTGTACTGAAATGTTGCTTGTAGGCTGATTGTTTTTCATCGTCAAGATGACTTTTTGCGATGTGATCTGTATACTGTTTTATGACAGCACTCTCTATGACCTTACTCAAAAAAGACAGGTTAGATACAGGCCTGTAGTTCTTTTTAATGAGATCAAGGCCGCTTTTCTTCAAGAGTGGTTTAACCAATGCATGCTTCAAGTTGGCAGGCATTTCTCCAAGCGTCAGTGAAGTGTTGACTATTTTGGTTATGAGCGGAAGGAACTCATCAATGCATTTCATCAGTAACCAAGTCGGGATTGGGTCAAGATCACAGTGCTTCACAGGCATCTTGCTGATGAGGTTTTTAACCTCTGTCGGTGTGAGTGCTTTAAAATGCCTTAATTTACGACCAGTGTAGATATCAGTTTCTATATCACAATCTCTAGTAGTGGCGTCTAATTTTGATCTTATTTTCTGTATCTTTTCATCAAAGAATTTGTTGAAGTCATTTGCTAGGTCTACATCATGCACATGGTGTGGCAGAGGTGATTCTTGTTTCCTGTTGAGGCTTGAGTTGAGGATCTTGAACATAGCTTTTGAGTTTCCTTTAGTGTTTTCTATCTTAGTCCTGAGATCATTGGTTCTCAGTTGATTCAGATGTTCATTTAACAAGTTTCGTTTCTCCTTGAAAATGTCCCAATCTATCTGACCTCTGGTGCGCCTCCACTTTCTTTCTGCTTTTCGCTTTTCTGTTTTCAGATTCTTGATGTCAGCATTTGTGAAAGGAGTTGGTTTTTTACGCTGAGTAACTAATTTGGTTTTTATTGGTGCGTGCTTGTCAAGGACTTTCTTGGTTGAATTGTACAGCAATACAAGGCCGTCGAGATAATCTGTGGTGTGTTCTTGTGGCACATCCTTGGAAAAATGCAAGCAGATGTCTTTCTTAAATTCAGGTATCTTTATGTCTCTGAGTTTTCTGAAAGCAATTTTCTTTTTGGAGGATTTTCCTTGGTCTAGTTCCATATTGAAAAGAACACAGTTATGGTCAGAAAGCAAGTCACTGACACGACAGCCTTTGAGACTTGACATTTTACGGGTTATTACAAGGTCAAGAGTGTTGCCACTTCTGTGGGTTGGAGATAGTACATGTTGTTCTAGGTTGAACATTTCTAGAATGTTATTGAATTTGGTTGCTTTGCTGTCATCTGGTTTGTTCATGTGAAAGTTGAAGTCACCAGCTATTACAAGTTCATTGTGATGTGTTTGATAGTGTGACAGGAAATTTGTAAATTCCTTATAAAATTCAGATAGGCTGTATTTGTTTTTGTTAGAGGGTTCTGGTCGATACACAAGTAGAATTGTTAAATTTTTGCCGCTCAGTTTCATTTGAATTTCAATGTATTCAAATGTTCTTGTTTTTGTGTTTTCAATTTTCTTTGCTTGTAAGTCGGATTTTACAATGCAGCCGACTCCACCACCAGGTCTGCTTTCTCTGGGTGAGCTTAGATACATAAATTCTCCATTTTTTTCCAATTCTCCAATTTCAAACTTATCATCTGCCTTCAGCCATGTTTCAGTAAAGAGAAAAATATCTAAGTCAAATTCTTCTCTAAAATCATTCACTGACTGGATTTTATTCTTCAGGCTTTGCGCATTCCACAAACCTGCCTTCAAAAGATTGGTTTTGGTAATATTTGGATGACTTACAGAGGCATCGGAATCAGTGATTGTTTGTGCAAGAGCTGCAAATCTGTTTGAAAGTTTAATTGACTCTGTATTGTGAGGTGATTGTTTGCTGTGTATTCTTATTGGGGTCCTTGTTGTTGATGTAACTCGGGTAGGTGCTACTAAGCCACAGCGTACAATATCAGAGTAAAGCTTTGGAGTTGTCGCCATTTTTGAAATATGATATGCTAGTCTATCAGTTCTGTGACAGGCAAGTGGAAATATTACTGAGGCTCTGAGGTCTGTCAGAGACAAGAGGCAAGAGTGTGAGTCTCTCAGGTCTGTGAGAGGCACGAGTTAGAAGTGCTGAGGCTCTGAGGTCTGTCAGAGACAAGAGGCAAGAGTGTGAGTCTCTCAGGTCTGTGAGAGGCAAGAGTTAGAAGTGCTGAGGCTCTGAGGTCTGTCAGAGACAAGAGGCAAGAGTGTGAGTCTCCCAGGTCTGTGAGAGGAAAGAGTTAGAAGTGCTGAGGTTCTGAGGTCTGTCAGAGACAAGAGGCAAGAGTGTGAGTCTCTCAGGTCTGTGAGAGGCAAGAGTTAGAAGTGCTGAGGCTCTGAGGTCTGTCAGAGACAAGAGGCAAGAGTGTGAGTCTCTCAGGTCTGTGAGAGGCAAGAGTTAGAAGTGCTGAGGCTCTGAGGTCTGTCAGAGACAAGAGGCAAGAGTGTGAGTCTCTCAGGTCTGTGAGAGGCAAGAGTTAGAAGTGCTGAGGCTCTGAGGTCTGTCAGAGACAAGAGGCAAGAGTGTGAGTCTCTCAGATCTGTGAGAGGCAAGAGTTAGAAGTGCTGAGGCTCTGAGGTCTGTCAGAGACAAGAGGCAAGAGTGTGAGTCTCTCAGGTCTGTGAGAGGCAAGAGTTAGAAGTGCTGAGGCTCTGAGGTCTGTCAGAGACAAGAGGCAAGAGTGTGAGTCTCTCAGGTCTGTGAGAGGCAAGAGTTAGAAGTGCTGAGGCTCTGAGGTCTGTCAGAGACAAGAGGCAAGAGTGTGAGTCTCTCAGGTCTGTGAGAGGCAAGAGTAAGAAGTGCTGAGGCTCTGAGGTCTGTCAGAGACAAGAGGCAAGAGTGTGAGTCTCTCAGGTCTGTGATAGGCAAGAGTAAGAAGTGCTGAGGCTCTGAGGTCTGTCAGAGACAAGAGGCAAGAGTGTGAGTCTCTCAGGTCTGTGAGAGGCAAGAGTTAAAAGTGCTGAGGCTCTGAGGTCTGTCAGAGACAAGAGGCAAGAGTGTGAGTCTCTCAGGTCTGTGAGAGGCAAGAGTTAGAAGTGCTGAGGCTCTGAGGTCTGTCAGAGACAAGAGGCAAGAGTGTGAGTTAGAAGTGCTGAGGCTCTGAGGTCAGTCAGAGAGTAAGAGTGTGAGTTTCTTAGGTGTGAGAGGCAAGAGTAGAAGTGCTGAGGTCTATTTGAGACAAGAGGTAAAAGTGTTACTCTTCCTGGTCTGCACTGGCCAGTGAAAATTTTGAAGTGTGAGCTGCCGAGGGTTTGCTGCAGAGCAATGTATGTACCTGTTAAGTAGAAACAAATAATGTAGAAACAAGAAGTAGAAATATGTGAAAGGTTGAAATTTGTAATAGTGTACAAAGGTGATAATGAATTGATCAGAAAAAGTAGCTTGAAATTCCTCCAAAAAAGAAGTCCTTCGTCCTCTGTGCAGGTGTGAGACAATATCTAGGCTGTGGAGTATGGTAACTGGGTCAGCTGAACAGGTGTGTATTGCAGTGGGGAATCCCCAAGTTCCAATGCGTTGCTGAGTTGCTTGTCTAAAAAACAAGCCAAAAATCATCAATGTTATTGTAATACCTGAATAGCAACTGTTATTTTTCTTAATGTAACCCTGTTGAATACCAGATCATACCCTGGCCATGATCAGGCAGTGTTTCCATCCTCTGCTGGTATAGCTTAATTTCCTGTAACACTGTAAAAAACTCAAAATTACATTTCAGGCCACTTCTTAGCTTTCTTGCTCATTGACTTGCCAGTGGTGATATCACATAATTACAGTCTGTCGCTTATATTAGATATGGAAAAAATGAGGACCAGTTCACTGTGCAAAATGCGCTTTATGACTCATGATAGCCAATGAAGTCTCATCCTCTCTACTTTCGACATGGGAAACATCGAGGCTGTTTGATTAGTCATGATCAAGAGAAGGCACTTTGACTCGTTGTAACTGATTTGAGAGTGAAAATCAGATGCATAATCCTTTCGTTTGGCTGTCACCAACAAGTGGGATAAGTTTCCTTAAATCAAATTAACATTGAAAGTATTGGGTATGATCATGACAAATCATCAGCATGATGACACACCAAGTGTCATTTTCATAGTTCAAAAGTCCACTCTTTTCTGTATAAAGTGACATAATTTACAGCGAAACACTTTGATATAGAATTAAAGTGGAGTGTGGCACTGGGAAAATGGCACTTTGTGACTCATGATAACTGATGAAGTGTCATCTTCTCTACTTTCAACATGGGAAACATAGGGGCTGTTTGATTAGTCATGACCAAGAGTAAGCCATTTGACTTCTCATAACAAATTTTAGAGTGAAAATCAGATGCACAATCCTTTCGTTTAGTTTTCACCAACAAGTGGGATAAGTCTCCTTCAATCAAATTAACATTGAAAGTATTGAGTTTGATCATGACAAATCATCAGCATGATGACACACGAAGTGCCATTTTCACAGTGCCACAGTCCACTTTAATTCTATTTCAAAGTGTTTCGCTGTAAAAGGTCCTGTATCAATGAATGCATGCAGTGACAGTAAATCTAGCTATGCATGTATTCAAATGTCCTCATACACAATGATCCTTTTGCTTTCGTTTTAGAGCTAATCCGAACACATAACACACAAACTTTCAGATACATAGACTCAATGCCAAATACATACTTTATAGCTGAACAGAAAGTCTCAGGAGAATTAAAGAGGCAATTAAACATTCAAACAAAACCAAGGTGAAAACATACCTAGAATTGAATCCCAGTTTACAACACTCCCCCCTATACACCCTGGATATACCTGAATTCGTAAGGACGTCAGCAACACGATTCAGGTTGAGTGCCCACCACCTAAGAGTTGAAACTGGAGGATGGTCTAGGTTGCCCAGAGAAGAGCGCCTATGCCAGTGTGGAGAAGTACAACATGAAGTGCATGTTACCGAAACCTGCCGACTGACGAGTCACATAAGAGACAAAATTTTTAATCTAAATTTTGACTGAGCTGATATTTTCTATTGTGACATTCCAGGTAAAGCCTGGGCTTTGCATGAAATCTTGACACTCTTTTTGTGATATATTTTAAAATGTTATAATGTGTACACTTGTATTGGTCACATCCGTGGAAACATTTTGGACCACTGGTCAATAAACATACCTACCTACCTATACGATTTATACAAGAGGAAAGGTTTAATTTTGGGTTGGAAATTTGGAGTGCAGTTAAAAAAATTAATCATAAAGTGTTGTCAGGTGCTTGCCTTTGGCTGTTTATCTAATCTCAGTACATATTTGTGGACAAAAGATTTTACAGATACAAATGTCCTCATACAAAATTTAAGATAATCCTCAGAAAATTAACATAATCCTCTGGTGATCCAGGTAAGCGAAAGCAATATTCATGAGTTATCGGATTTCCCTGGTCTTAATATTGCTCTTTTTTTGTAATTCATAAAACACTGTGTCACTCAGGGATAATCTTGTCCCATTATTAAATATAAAATATTCTCATTATTTCTTGGTGATTGACACTCCAATTGGGAATTCACTCGCATTTTTTAATATTATTCTTTTTTGTTTGTTCTGGGATTACTGAAAAACCGCCACGCCTGATGGGAGTACAATGGATGTTGTTACATTAAAAGGGTCCTTGTGAAAGTTAATAATTGTTATGGGACAGATTGATGATTAATTGTACAATGTACATGTTTCAGAAAAGGCTCAGATTAGACCATTTTGAGTTCCTTTTATCACACCTAAATTTGGAACCACATTGCAATGATTATTCAAAAATACGAGGACCTCAGTTTCGTGATAAGCATTTTACATATATATTGCACCTTGTTGATATATATTGGAACCAACAATTTTTGGAGCCCCTGTTCGTCTAGTCGCCTAGACAACAACGAATCGTGGAGCATAAAAAAGCTTTATACATCGTGTTAATTAACAATGACCTTTATAAAACCCTTTCCAACTTAGCAGCCTTGACATTTTGGTTCAGCACTATATTGAAACACGATTGCTTCAATCTCCCACGTTTATCATACTTTGAAGTTTGAATTGACTCATGTGGATCGATATAGCCCAATTAGGTGCTGCCAAGGAGTTAAACCCCAACCAGACTCCTGTGGAATAAACACTGTGCTATGTTGAAAAACATCATTCATTTGATACTTCTATATGCTCTTGAATCTTTGATGACCTCATAAATACATACAATACTTGACATAAAAGTTAATTAATTCCCCAACAGTCTGAACTAGCAACAGATCATCATGTCTTGTTCCCATAAGTCTTGATTAAGCAAGTCTCCCAGCACACATGCATCCCTTTCAGTAACCAAATACCAGCCATTTTGGTTTCATTTCAAAATATTGCAACCAAGACCCTGTTTATGTGTTACATTAATTACACCAATGCATGCATAACCCGAATACTGGCCATTTCAAATCGGTGTAGTTGGATTGCATGCCCCAGGATAATACTCATTACATCTGGCATGACAAATTGCACAAGGACAGCAATATCATGACGTCACATAAGTCATGTGACCGATTGATGTCATGTGATCCTTTATTAATTGATTTCTTGTCCATGCCATTATTTTTTGCTTGTAATTGACTACACTATTATGGTATGGTATGGTAAGACCTTATGTTTTAAAAATCATTTGTTAAGCTGCCGAGCGAAGAATCTGAACGACAATTTGATATGAATTACAGAGTTACATCAAATGACCACAGTAACCAAGAATATGACTAGGCTTAAATAGAACTATGCCTAATCAGAAATGAGACCTCTTTCAAGATTGAATTGAAGAGCCATCATGACCCAAAAGCAGGACAGATGCAGTGAGCAACTGATGCTCAAGACTAGGAGATTTCAAGTATGCAAGTATCCTGATTATTTTGCAATATCTACAACATTTTGCTATACGTCTGTACATTGTGAAATATGCCTATAATATTTTACCTTATGTCTATTCCGTTTACTCATTCAAAAATTTAGGTTTGAGAGATTGGTAATGCTTTTCTGTAAACCTGGACTGCATTCTACTAATTGCCAACATGCTGAGGGTAGCACACATAAGATAAAGGGCATCCTTTTTTTGCTTAAAGATTGGGACAATCAACCACGTTCTGTTGGAAGGTCACTATTCTATTATGGTAATTACCAGAAAAGGTCATTTGGTGACAGTGGCCATAATGGCCCTTTGCTCAACCTACCTTCTGTCCTAACCTGTGTGTGATTATTTTTATGCTGAAAGGTTCCACCAAATTTCTATACCTGTTTCTTCTTCTTTTGCTTGACCGATTGTTCGTCCAAATCTACATTACACAAATCTTGAAAGACCTTGATAGGCATATATGTCCATAATTCATTCTTTGAACTTCTGCAGTCATTCAATTTTAATAACTCCTTGCTGTTTGTAAGAGGAAATACAACTTGATAAAGATCAAATACATGTACTATTCAGAAATATACAATAAAGAAAATATCTTTACCAAACCCGAAATACAGATTCAAGACTTAGAAACGTAGCCGATGCATCGTATTCAGATATGATGCAGAAACAAACCTAAAAATCCCGGTCTTGTCAAAGCCAACTTAGCCAAGCTAGGTGAAATGGGCATATCATAAATAATAAAAGTGTGTATGAGTTGAATTGCCTAATTCTGTCCTTTCTTTTACTATTATTACATATATTTTTGGCTTTCGCAAAATTGTTTTTGATTCAGATATTACTAATATAGTGATTGAGAGTATCATTGTATAAGGTTGTGTACATGTATACTATACATGTTCCAGTTACTAAGATCAGCAGTTAGTTATTATTTTCAGCATGGAATGTCACATTCCAGTTGATGACTTGTCATTTTCAGATGATGCTTGGTATGATCATGCGATGTCTTTGCCTCTGTTGCCAGGAGGTGAATATTTCTTGTGACACTCTGACAGAAAACTCATATCTCTCAGACACTTCGGGAAAATGGCGTCTGGGGGTATTTACTTCTAACTTGTTTATGGAGAGTTTGTCTGACAATGGCAGTAACAGTTTATAGAATGTGCTGTCATAGCTAGTAGACGAATACCACATAGTGAAAGTAGTGGGGGAGGAGGGTTGCTGTACATGTATATTGTATACAGATACATATTGTCATTATATTTTTAGGTGGCTCGCTACTCACGCCAAATGGTCATTTACGCACATTTACGCGCAGCCAGGCAGGCCCTATCTACCGTAACGTCACCACAGCAGCAGAGCTCTGCTGACACTGTTTCAGCATCATTTCAATTTCTGAAAATTTCATGCGGCGGCCGCTTCGATGGCCATTTGCGCCACTTCTATTAGGGCTAGAATCTTCTCGTTTGCTGCATTGGATTCGCCATGAAGTGTACTATATGCCAAAATTATTTCAGCTTTCTGGTGCAAATAGAAAATTTCAGGAGGCAATTTTCGGCAAGCATGTCTAATTTCGCAAAAATGACTCTGTTATATAAATAAATGTTTATATCAATTTCCAGGCCCGTTGGAAGCCTTGTTAACATCATTATATTGTTCCTCACTTAATTTGGAAACAGATGACAAAGAAATGGAAAATTCTATCTTGTCTTTTTTTTTTAGCGCTATGATTCATAAAAAGATAAAAATTTTATAAATCGAAACTTTTGTTCAGAACCCCTAGAAAAGTTCTTTAAACCAAATATATCTTTCTGGAAATTAAATAAGCTTTTCCATAAAACTGTCCTCTTTAATTCCATGCTTCATTTAATAACATAGGATGAATGGCTACTGAATGGCAGGGAAAACTTCCCAGTAAAAAAATTAAGAAAAAAATTGAGTTTTTCAGGTTTGCGTTGACTGACTTTCTTTTACAAAACCTCAAATATTTTGAAAGAAAGGCTGGTAGCGACCACTTTCATTTATATATCCTTGCTATAAACTATATTTTGGATCATTTTAAACAATTTTTAAGAAATCCTATCTTGGAAAGTTCACGAGTATCGAGCCACCTTAATCACAATATTTAAAAAAGATTTTAAAGTAGTAGTCCAATCTATTTCTCTACATGTAGTATCTCTATTGATCTGTCTATTTGTGGATTTATCTATTTATTTATCTATCTATTGAGATCTATCTACCTATTGATGTGTCAATATGTAAGTTGGTCAGTCTATCTATATATTTATCTATCCATATTTGCTTTAATGGGGACTGCTGTACAAAATAAAAATTGTCACCAGTCAGAAGCAATGTATGGCTTCTGTCAAACAATCCTGACTGTTTAATTGCACAACCAGTCATGGTAAACCTCAGGTGGGAAATTGTATGTAAGGTCAGACTTTTTTAATTTTTAGCGTCTCGGATCGACCGACCCAACAGATTATCTGCCTACTGAAAAAACAAAAATTGAGCTTTCTCACAATTTTTATCAAATTGACATTATAAAAAATTGAGATTTCATCTCTTTTTTCTCGTCCTACCGACCTACCCCAGAAAAAGTGCCTTGAGAAGAACCGAGGAGCTAAAGATCAATTACATATGTCTGGTCTAATAGGGAGTCACAAACATGGAATTACTAATGATGATGGATGATTTGGGCCTTTACGTCCTGTATTTTTGCAGCAATGAGGTGAAGGATGATTGAAACAACCGTCCAACATAGGCCCAGGGGACCCAGCAAGAGCTGGATTCGAACACTGGACCCAGCAATTAGCAGCCCGGCACGCTACCGCTTAGGGTGGCCGAAAAAAAAAAATTTCTTAAATTCATATCGCATACCCCTTCCTTTTCTGTGAAATGGTAAAATAAACATGCTGTTAAATTTTAAGAAAGATCCTTCAAGTCTAAGTGGTCCCCCAAAGCCACTCGGTTTCTGCCCAATATTTTCAAAAAATGTCCTTTTGCGTAATCGCGGTTATAAATATCTCGCTTATTATTCGACATACAATGATAATATTTATACCATTGATCTCAGGAGAAAATTAGCTTCAATTTGAGTACCAGGAAGCTATACTTACAATGAAATTTGAGCTTGCAGGATTTCAGAAAACTCAAAATTTCATGTTGTGAAGCTAAACCGCTGAAATAATTCATCTAAATTTTCAAATTTTGCAAAATTGAATCCTACTTTAAAATAAGGCATACTTCTATGATATTAAAAATTCTAAATATAATGCATAACCATGGATGACCAAAATAAGGCACAACTCAAAAACTTCAAAGCTGTAAGCCAATCTTAGATTTCGAATTTTTTGGAAAAATGTTACAGAGCGTCCAGTATGGCACAAGAGAATTATACAACGAAAGCATGTGGTGTTTTGAAATATGAGGGGTAGACAATAATCCTCGCGGTGCATTGTCTGTCAAGTGTTTGTTAATAGGGCTTTACATTCGGCATTACTGCGCCAAGCTTACTTGGAGGGGCAGGGACCGCACAACATGTTTTTTTCTCAAATTGCCAGTAAGATCAAAATGGCCCATATTTACAAAGATGGTGAGTATAAATTTGAAGAAGAGATGCAGCATCTGGACAATAATCCTTATGGTGCATAGAATTATTAATAGTAATATTAATAGCTTGGCTGGATTTGTGAGAAAGAGAACTTTAAAGTGAATGCCAACTTGATTATTTTCTGCCACAAACGACTCTGCACCAAATGTTTTTCAATGGTGTTGTGAAATTTTAAGATGTGAAGATTGAATATAAGTATGGCTCTAAGACTTAAAAGTATGATCCTAAGTGTGGAATTGGCTTTCAGGATCATAAAATACAACCTTCATTGAAATTTGGTGGCGTCTGAAAATGGCAATGTGTAAAAAATTTATATTTAATTGCCATATATATACAGTGTAGATTTGTGTGTCTCTGCAGCAAGGCTATCACACCATGAAAACCTGTCAATATTCTCACTTTCAACAGGAAATTGTTCCTTATGTACTTTATTCTTAGTAGAAAGTTTAATTCAGCTAAATTTGACAATATAGACTAATGATTTCAGCGATTTGGCTTGACAACATGAAATTTTGAGTATTCTCAAAATCCTGCCAGCTTCAAAGTTATCATAGATATAGCTTCCTGGTACTCAAATTGAAGCTAATTTTCTCCTGAGATCAATGGTATAAATATTATCATTGTATTCCCAATAATAAGCGAGATATATAAAACCGCGATTACGCAAAAATGAATTATTTGTAAATTTTGACCTGAAACCGAGTGGCTTTGGGGACCACTTAGACTCGAAGGATCTTTCTAAAATTTTAACAGAGGGCTTATTTTACCATTTCGCAGAAAATGAAGGGGTATGCGATATGAATTTCAGAAATCGGTCTTTTTTCTGGCCACCCTACTACCTCTAGACCAACCCTCCCCCCTCATGGAATTACCAAACCAATGCAATTGCTCATTCCTTGTCGCTGTCTGCCAAACAGGCATTATCATCATTTACGTATAATTTTGAGACACTGCCATAGGCCTCAAGGAAGGCAAATTTTAAGACATGCAATTCCAGGTGCCATATTAAACATTGCAGTTTTGAGAGATTGATGAAGTGGTAACACGGCCGACAGTTGAGTGGGCAGGAGAGTAAGGGAGCTCCCAAAAAAATGTCAAAATAGTTGCAGATTGCTGTTCATTAAATTCAATTGAGGTTGCTTTAGATATTTAAAAAAAATCTATGTAAGGTGTTTTTAGCAGTTATTTAAACTCCTGACAGCTCACACACACTATAGGGCTGGGCAAATCATAGGAAACGTCCAACAAGCGTATATGATAAAAGTACGGCTGATGAGTTAGCTGACCTAAGTTCATGTGATTTCCTTTAAATCTGTGACTTATTTACACGATGGAGACCAAAGGAACATGGTAAAATAAGGAGGTCCTCGATTTTCCAAGTAATCTTTTCCTCGGAAAAGTTATATTTTACTAATTTAAATATTTTATCAATGTGCAAAATGGATATTGCAAGGTGTGATATCGACATTTTTGCTAAATATTGCCAAGCCCTATCATACACCCAGTTTAGTGACAGAGATGTTATCTTTCGCAAAGTCTCTCATCCCTTCAAACTTCTTTTCTAGCCATTTTGGTGTCATTTCAAAATATTGAAACCCAGACCCTGTTTACACATGATATTAATTATACCAATGCATGCTTAACCCCAATACTGATAATTTTCAAATAGGCATAATCTGAATGCATGCTTCAGGACAATATCCATTACGTTTGGCATGACAAATTATGCAAGGACAACAACCTAATGACATCATAAGTCATGTGACCAATTAGTGCTTGTGTTTTGTGACCTTCATTCATTGATTTCTTGATCATGATTTTGACACTTGGTTGAAATACAATTAAATTTCACATATCAATGACCACAGTAACCGAGTTAACGATCAGGTCTAAAAAGATTCGTACCCCGTGTCCCCGTCAAAAGTATGACCACTTTCAAGATTGAACTTCATAGAGTTAGTATACATTATTTAAAAGCAGGACAAATAAGGTGAGGCGACAGATTTCATGTGAAATGGGTGAGTGAGGCCACATGTTCATTGCACAAACAAATTTAGACCTCTATAAGAGATCAGTGATGACTCTGAGTTAACATTGCCTTCTTTCCACTAATTGCCAACATGCTGGTAGTAGCACATGCAAGATAAAGGGCAACCTTTTTTGCTTAAAAATTGGGACAATCAGCCACGTTCTATTGGAAGGTCACTTTTCTATTATGGTAATTATCGCAAAAGGTCATTTGGTGACAGTGGCCATATTGGCCCTTAGCTGGACCTGCCTTCCGTCCTGACCAGTGTGGGTGATTATTGTTATGCCGAGAGGTTCCGCCAAATTACTGCACATATTCATTATTATATATATCTTTTGTCTTATAAATCTTTATACAATGAACTTTCAAACAAATTCATAGTGCATTTGAAGTTATGTTCAATTAAGAATTTTGGTTAATTCTGGTTGTTTTAACTGGTTTGTAAGGTATCAAACTGCATAAAAATCAATTGAAATTCAAGATTGTGATTTGAAACCAACAAGCTGAAAAAAAAAACTAAATATTTTTTACAAAATCCTTTAATTCTGATTACAATTTTTTTACTTTTACAAAATGTTATTTTTTTAAAGATTGCATTTTGAACAAAGTTTGATATAATTGTCCAACTTTCAAGGTAGTGGTGTTATAAAAAATGCATGTATGAGGGGCGTTCAGAAAGTATGAGACTTTTTTTTCATACAGACACTTATTTTCTATGTACAACTATGAATTTTTCACAGGACAAAAGTCAGCATTTTTGGGATGGATTTCCAAAATTGTCTAAAATGTCAAAAATTTCGGAAATCCATTCCAAAACTGCTGAATTTTATCCTGTAAAAAATTCATACATGTACTTGTACAAAGAAAATAAGTGTCCATATAAAAAAAAAGCCTCAAACTTTCTGAATGCCCCTCGTACATGCAATTGTTACTAAGATCCACCGTTATTACTTCTCAGTATGATATGTCATACTTCAGATGATGGCTTGTCATTTCCAGATGATGCTTGACATGATCATGCAATGTTTACGCCTCCATTGTCCCAGGGTGTATATTTCTTGTGACACCCTGTCAAGGAAGACATATTTCTGAGACACTTCAGGCATAATGACGTCTTAGCCTGTTCTAACTTCTTAATAGATGGTTTTCAGTTGGGCGGTCGAAATGTATAGTGGCCTACTGTAATGTAGTACAGCATGCACTGTCTTATGAAGATAAACGCCTCACGTTACCTATCTATGTATCTATCTATTTGTCTTTCTATCTGTCAACTTCGCAATGGACATCTGCACAATTAGGAAAAAAGGCTAAATGTCATTTGTCAAACAATGCTGTCAGTTTATTTGCGCAACCAATCATACTAAACTCAGGTTGGAAATTGTTCATATACGGAGTCCCAAATGGCAAACATCATACTTCCTTTTCAGCTACACTCTAAAAAATTTCAGACAAAATTGGTTTTTTAGATTCAAAATGGTTTTTTGAAAAACCAAATTTCAATGCAAAACCAACATGGATTTTTAGAAAAATCCATGTTGGTTTTTTGCATTGAAATTTGGTTTTTCAAAAAACCATTTTGAATCTAAAAAACCAATTTTGACCCGACATTTTTTAGAGTGTATATTGCTCACACCGGTAGTCACCAGTATTGGAGATCTTGAGGCAACCCTTGTATAAATCTTATAGACGTCTATTAGAGCTTTTTTTCCGAGGTGATTATGAACTGTAAATCTCTGTAATCTACAAAGTTACTGAAGTCGCCACAAAGAGTTGATGGCAGTTTTTAAGCTTGTGTTTCTATTGCACACGGTTATACATGGATTAAATTTGTATTGAGAAAGCCTGGTTCCAGTGCAAGACGGTGTATAACAGTGACAAACACAAAGGAGAGGGGAGTATTCATTACCTCAACACCTATGGGCGCCTATGGGACTGAGACTGAGATTAAATAAGTGATTGAACATTAGTCGCCTTTGTTGTTGGGTTTATACAAGCTATTATACAAGTGTAGGCACTTAGGTGTCTTAGGGGGACTATGAGGTGATTATGTCTATGTCACTTGCATTCACAATCACTCCATAGTCGCCTCTAAGGCACCCAAGTGACTGAATGAAACAGGCATAATCCCCATTGGCGACTTAAGGTATGTTTTTGCTATTCCCAGGGCTTTGGAGTCGGGTGAAAATTGAACCGACTCCGACTCCCGACTCCTCTGACTTTCAGAAAAGCGACTCCGACTCCGACTCCTTGGGTCTCCTGAATTGCGACTCCGACTCCGACTCCCGACTCCACTTATCGGCATTTTTGCACATTAATATTATAGATTAGATTATTCAGATTAGATTAGATTAGATTATTTATTTGTAGCTCATATATGTACATTTAATAAACTGTAATTATAATTCCATAATAGGCCTATCTTACAATGAACATAAATATATAAGCTACAGGAACTCCTCTAAGGCAATGTTGTGCCGCTGTCGAGGAGTCCCTGTTATTATTTGTCCATACATCATTAGGTACAGTGGCTGGAAGCTTTAAAAATGTTTTTGAAAGAAAAATTTAGAAAGAAACAGAAAACCTATGGTTGACTGACCTGAAGAGGTGACCATCTAAAATTTGGAGAAACTCTAAATGCAATTATCTACACACATAACAATGAGGATTGGTACATGTGCTAGTATAACTTTCTAAAATTGTTTTCTTTATATAAAACTTAAAAGACTATGTGTAAAAATTTTTTGTTTAAATAAATCAGGCATATTGTTGTAAAAATTAGGAAACCTGTACCTGATGCCATTTCTAGCGAATTCATGTCTCACGGCAGGCAGACGCAGGTCATTTGCATGTCTGGTGTTGTAGTTATGAATTGTAACTGCAAAAGGATCTAGCTGGTGTAGGAAAAAGACAGGAGTCAAACCATTTATCAATTTATAACAGAATTTGTAGTCATGCAGTGCACATATATCTTGTATTTTGAGAGTATCTAACTGTTTAAACAAATTACTAGTATGAGCATTATACTTGCTGTTGGTTATCACACGTATTGCTTTTTTTTGAAGTTTAAACAAATTATGGGATTGCCAGCCCCAAATTGAGGAACAGTAATGTAAGTGGGGCAAAATCAATGCATTGTATATATTTAGGAGTGCAGCAACTGGCAAATATTTCTTTAATTTAGTCATTATACCTATTGTTTTACTTATCTTCTTGGATATATAATTTATATGAGGTTTCCATTTCAAATTTTTATCTAGAACAAGCCCCAGAAAGTTAAATTCATCACAAAAGTCAATTTTGATGTCATCAATGTAAATATTTGGTATTTCTACTTGTCTATTTGAAGTATGGAACAGCATGGCCTTTGATTTTTCAATATTTAGAGACAATTTATTTAACTTCAACCAAGTACTAATAGATTCTAATTCATTATTAATTTCATTTTCCATAACATTAAAGTTGTCTTTGTTCAGAGTTGCAAATAGAGTGGTGTCATCTGCATAAATAAGTGCCTTTAAATTCTTTGTGACAGATGGAAGATCATGTAGATAAATTATGAAAAACAAAGGACCAAGGATAGATCCCTGATTAACAGAGAAGAAAAAGTCATTCTACAAAGTTTTCATAGGATTTTGTATATCAATACTTGCTTAGGAAGTTTTATGTAAACTTTGGGGTTCATTTCACATTTTTGAAACTGTGTTTTTGAAAATTTTATTAATTATTTTAAGGAGTCAGGAGTCACCATTTTAATTTTCGACTCCGACTCCACCTTAAAATCAAAGTTCGACTCCGACTCCGACTCCACCCAAAAACCTCCTACTCCACCCAAAAACCTCCGACTCCACGACTCCGACTCCCGAGTCCGACTCCAAAGCCCTGGCTATTCCATGCACTTGAGAAAGAAAATTATAATCACAGCAGTTAGGGAGATGACAAGGAGGGGCTTGGAGCCATTTTTTTGTATAGACAGATAGATAGACAGATAGATAGATAGATAGATAGGTTGATAGATTGATAGGTAAATAGCTAGCTAAACAGATAGATCGATGTGCAGATAGGTAAACAGAGAGATGGATAGGTAGGTAGGTACATAGACAGATAGATAGACAGATAGATAGATAGATAGATAGATAGATAGATAGATAGATAGACAGCTAGATAGATAGATAGATAGATAGATAGATAGATAGATAGATAGATAGATAGATAGATAGATAGATAGATAGACAGATAGATAGATAGATAGATAGATAGATAAATAGATAGATAGATAGATAGATAGATAGATAGATAGATAGATAGATAGATAGATGTAATGCTTTTGTTGGTACCTTACGTTGTGTGTATGCTGAACAAGTAAATTGTCCCACATATTGGGTATAGTGTGTAACATGTGGAGGGCTGCACTATACATAAGCTACTTGAAGGAAATTACCTTGGGGGAAAGAGAAAACCATGCCTAGTCTTGGTTTAACACTCTTGTATTAATACAATAACTTCAAAATTATACACGTTTTAGAAGAAATGCATGCTCAAATTTGCTGAAGTATGAAAATTTGATTGGATTGTTTTTCACGAGGTTGGTTGGAGGGAGGTGAATCATGGAGAAAATAGTTCATTCTATTGCAAATCTTCACAGTTGTCAGAAATGAAACTGTTAGGAGTGTTTGCTTGTTTAACACTGTTTTGTTAAGTGGCCAGTAATCCCTTTAGTAGCCATAGTCGCAATTGTTGAGAGATTACAACTCATAATCACCTCAGAAAAAAAGCTCTATTAGAGCTTTTTTTCCTCGGTGATTATAAACTGTAATCTCTGTAATCTCCAAAATGAATTGAGTCACCAAAAATAGTTTATGGCAGTTTTTAAGCTGTTATTTCTGTTTCACACAGTTATACACAGATTAATTTTGCATCGAGAAAGCCTTGTACCAATGCAAAACAATATGTAACTGTCAAAAACACAAAGGAGAAGGTTGAGGCTTCAGTATCTCAGCACCTGTGGGCGACTGAGATTGAGACTGAGATTAAGCAATTGACTGTTTGTCGACTATGGTTTTGTTATACAAGTGATTATACAAGTTTCAGTCACCTGGGTGTCTCAGAAGCGACTACAGAGTGGTTATGAATGTACGAAAGTTATAATCACAACACTCTGGTGACACCAATATATATATATAGTAAGACTATGGCTATAGATGATTGAGATGAATTAATTCCATGGCCACAATTCATGCTGCAGCCCCCAGCCTCCCAAACCTGTGAAGATAAAGGGTAATAATAATATATTAATAATAGGTATTTATATAGCGCTAATTGCAGTAAACTGCTCACTAGCGCTTGTGCATGATAGATTTATTTGTAGAACTCTTAAACAGGTAAGTTTTAAGATTTCTTCTAGGGATAGACAAATAGATAGACAGATAGAAAGACAAATCGATAGGCAGATAAATACTTGACTTTAAGAGGACATATATCTCTATGTCTCAATCCTCCAAAAAAAAGATAACGAAATAAAATGATAGTTAGGTACACACAAATTTCAAAAGGTAAACACAACACATGGATTACTTAATTACTGCAATTCCAACTTCAGAAAAGACTTGGGAATACAGAATTTATTTAGTAAACCGGCAATAATAGACTTGGAGAGATTACATATGTGACAGAGCAGGTCTCTGTCTCAACACTTCTGCGGGCGATTATGCATGTAATGTATGACAATTTGACATGTTTTTTCAGCCTGACATTTTATTATCACAGCATTTCATACTTACACTGAGACTGAGATTTTACACTTCGGTTTGGGCCAAACTGAAACAATGTTTAGAGGTGGTTTATGCTCAATGATAGATAGGTAGATAGATAGATATATAGATCCCAGGAGATAGATAGATGGATGGATGGATGGATGGATGGATGGATGGATGGATGGATGGATTGATGGATGGATGGATAAATAGATAGTTAGATAAATTAACGAATTTTGTGATAACAAGTATTTTCACTCTCTTCTATAAAAAGTAAACCTGTTGATGCACATTTCAAATACTTTAGTGGGTCCCTTGTGTCAGTGTTTATACTGAACAAGTAAAATATCCCACTCATTTGGTATATGTGTAACATGTGGAGGGCTGCACAGTAGGTACATTTATAAGGTAAACCTGCCAGATATTAGTTATACCTTGAACCGCGAAAATCATGCCTTGGCTCAAATTAATATTCTTTGTGTTACAGTAACTTAAGAATAAATCCATGAAACATGCTGAAGTCCTCAAATTTAATTTGATTGTTTTTCACGAGGTTGGTTGGGGCAGAGAGATCATGGATTAAATAGTTCATTCTATTGCAAATCATCACAGTTGTTCGAAATCTAACTGTCTACAGTGTTTGCTTGTTTAACACTGTTTTCCAAATTGGTCAGTAATCCCCTAAGTAGCCATATAGTGTGGTTTGATATGTCCAATATATGGATTCCGTAGGATTTTTTTGCTAAAATTGATTTTTTTTGCGGATTTGGGTTCAATGGGCATCCAATAACAACATATTATGGGGGACGAATTTTCCCGCCATTTTTACCCTCCTGTGGGGGTATTTTCAAAATGGCCGCCAAAATCACAGACAAATCTGCTTTTTCTCATATTTCAGTCCCAAATTAAGATAAAGTAACAAGAAAAAGATCATTTTCAATGTTTTTCAGGTCAAGGAAGTCATCCTGGAGGGTTTCAAAGCCATACATGCAATATTTGGTGGGCTAAATCCAAGATGGCTGCCAAAATGGCTGCCCAAATGTCGACAATCTCTATTTTAGCTCCTAATTGTCATAGACTATCAGGTAAAAGGTCATTTTCTATGTTTCTTGGGTCAAGGAACTCAAATATGCACCTTTTAAAGCCATAAATATGATATATGATCCAATATATCATGATGGCCAACAAAATTCGCTGAACATACTTCCTAGAGCTTAGTAAAAACCATGTAACTTCACAAGTTTTTGCCGTCTTGGGGGTCTTGACGGGTCATATCACCAAGAGAGGAAGAATGAATGATATTAAAGAGTGGATAAAGTGTGAAACTTACCAAAAAGTTGTTGATAAGCCGGTGCATAGAATTAACAGAATGATGGTGGTGGCCCAATTGTTAATATTTATGGAGGCAAGAAATCTGTGGTTCCCAAACCTAATATTACCTTTGTGACTTTGACTAAAAAAAAAGGAAAATTGTGTCTCTAATGGGATTTTCAATTGTTTAAAACCTATTTAGCAGACTTTGAAGAGATATCAGACATAATCTTATGTGAAAACCCCATCTGTTGAGGATATTACATAACATTTTTTGCAAAAGTATAGCCAAACCTTACCTCTAAGTTATTCGGCAAATTCCTGCATATGTTTTTCTCCAGCACATACCTTCTTATTTAATCACAATTGCAAGTGTAAGGCAGCATCAATGGAGAGGCAGCTGAGGGGAAACTAAGAAGAGGGCAGGTGATAAAGGATAATTTGAGGAGATTCAAATGAGATATGCAGTGTAAGATAGACAAATAGCCATGAAAAGTGCAGTCCAGTTCCGGGCACTTGACTACAGTGCATGCGCAGGATCTTTTACTCATCCATAGACACTGATACAAGGGCCACCAATTTCATGTCTAAACGACATCCAGCTGTGATTTTGCTCATGAAAGACCTCGGAAAAATCGTACCCTACCTTGGGTTCGAAATATATTTAGTAAAGACCTTTAGACACTCACCCAGCTGCCTGATGAAGAGACATACTGTAATCAAACTAGAATGAAAGTGGCAAGGGAACAAGCAGACATTTAGATGGGGGGGGGGGGTTCGGAGTAAACCACAAAGACGTAAGGGAAGAGGTACAGAAAGAGGCTCTGAGAATAAATGGAGGAAAGAAGTATGAAGAGGGGGGCGTTGGAAATGAGGTTTCGCCATTGCAGCACAGCGCCTATAGATACAGAGTCAGACAGGACTAGTATCTATGAATCAGCAGAAACAAAATATTGAAGAAGAAGGCCAATGGCAGGTTGAGTCATGTGGAATGAAAGAAGGGCACTGATCAATGAGGGAGCAGGGGACGTCAGTTTCATTTTAAAGTGTTTGGGCAAATTGGGCTGAAGCCTTTACAGAATTGTGTCCCGTGGAATCCTCAACATTTTTCACATTGAAACATATGGTTTGGTCAAAAAGTGGTGGGCAAATGCCCCACCAGCCCCACGTACACTGATGCCACTGGAGGTAGGCACTGAGGGATGTAAGAGGAAATATGGGAGGAGCTAAGAAAGAAAAATATATAATTAGAACTGGCATGCATGGGGGAGGAAAGAAAGGAACTAATGTAAAAGACTAAATGGTTGGTTATGGAGGGCAGGCCAGAAGAAGAGACTGGACAGGAAGTTGAACAACTGACTGGAGACTGGGAGAAAAAGATGCTCTTGTGATATTTGATGCAAGTGCATGGCTATAGGTTTTCTCAGCTTCAGGACATGGAACTCCTCCCATCAATAGTAAAGCCCCAGAGGGTTCTATCACAGTTTTAAAGTTCACCCACCTTGACCCATTGGCCTGTTGAATAGTAAAGTCAATTATCAATAATGTTGCCATCAAGGGTTTGAACCCATGGTTTTTCACTCAAAGCACATTTCATACATGGCAAGCACCTCTTTTTAAACTGAGACATTCAACTCCTCTGGTAGGAACTGGGAGGATTGAGGCAAATATTTATGACAGAGATGTGGGGGTATGGAGGGGATTGGGAAGAGGGAAAATGGGAAACACTCATTCATCCTCTCACCTCTAGAAGTTTCCTTGTGTGTCTTTCCCTCTGCCCTTATGTCGATTATACATACCTTGGTGGGTACCTCCTTAAACCATGCACCTCTCTCCTTGCTAGATCCAGGAAGTTAGCTACCTGAAGCTGGTTACTTGGGAGTTTACCTGGCAGCTACCTGAAATGTGAAGCTAGATACCCCAAGCTGGTACCTGGCAGCTACCTGGTAGCCACCTGAAACCTTTGGAAGATTGCTACTTGAACTGGCTACTTGGCAGTTAACTGTCAGCTACTTGAAACTTTGGAAGAAAGCTACTTGAACTGGCTACCTGGCAGTTACCTGTCAGCTACTTGAAACTTAGTTTAAGATAGCTAGTTGAACTGCTACCTGGCAGCCACCTGGTAGCCACTTGAGACCTAGTGATGATAGCTACTTGAACTGGCTACCTGGCAGTTACCTGGCAGCTACTTGAAACTTTGGAAGGTAGCTACATGAAATGGCACCTAGCAGTTGGAGGGCAACCATTTAATATTGAGGGGTTGGATTTGATATGAAATAGTTGTCCCCCTTACCTGGCAGATACTTGAGTCCAAGTAGAAGATATCTACTTCAACGTCCTACCTGGCAGCTCTTGAAACTTAGTGGTAACTGCCAGGTCATCACTGACGCGAGTGCAGAATAACCTCCTGAGGCAGTGGACAGTCAGTGAGGAGCTGTTCTGGTCCTCCTTGATCTGTCTGCTGCCTTCGATACAATCGATCACGTTGTATTGTTAAGAACACTAAGGATGGAATTTGGAATAACTGGAAAAGCACTGGCATGGTTTCGCTCCTGTCTGACAGAGCGCCATCAGTCTGTCAAAATTGGAAACATCATCCTCACTCAGAGGAGTTTTGGGACCGAAGCTGTTCTCCCCTCTACACACAAACCTCTACAGAAGGTTATTCAGTCCAGTGGCATGTCATTCCACCTCTACGCTGATGACACACAGCTTTATATGTCCTTTAGCCCCAACTCCATGCTGCGGACTGTTGATTCATGCACTGCCAGTGTTGGCATGTGGAACAGATGACATTTTTTGAAATTGAATAATGATAAGACTGAGATCCTTGTCATCACCAACCATCGCTGAATTCGCACAACAAACATCAATGAACATCTGTTGCTCAGATATAGACATCAGCACCACTGTCAAAGTTCTTGGAGTACACTATGATTCTATGTTGAAAATGGAATCTCATGTAAAATCTATTTGTAAAAAGGCATTTTACCAATCCATAAAGTGCGAAAATACATCACTGAAAATGCAGCTCGTACGCTTGTCCAAGCTAATGTGACCACGCTCCTGGATTATTTTAACAGCTTACTTGTAGGTCTGCCAAGACCCTTCTAGATCTAGTTCAGCGAGTCCAAAATTGTGCTGCCCGTATCATCAAGTGTTTACCTAAACATGCTCACATCTCCCCTGTGCTTAAAGACCTTCACTGGCTTCCCATCAAGTTTCATATTGAATACAAGGTTATTATGCTAACATTCAAAGCTTTAAATGGTCTCGCACCATTATACATCATGGACCTATTGACAAGCTACAACCCTGGATGTGCATTGCGTTCCAGCAATGACAATCTCCTGTCTGTCACGCAGGCTAGGAGAAAACTGTCCATTGTGTAATCAGTGTACATTCAAAATTATAAATTCCTACCAATGTTTATGTTTCACACACCCTCTTTTGCTAATTTATTATGTATCTCAACATCTGAAAAACAACTACCATTGCAGCCGTCATGCAGCATCTTCAGTTCTAGCATCTGGCTAATTTTTCTCTGCATCTATCAGTTATAGCTTGTCCTTTTTATGGTGGAAATATTGTGTACTACAAATTAGCAAAATAGTGTGAATTTGTCCATACAGATAATTCATGTATATATTTTTCATTATTTGGCATGTTCACGAATTTGTGGAGGTGTAAAAACGAGCATGTGCGAATTCGTGAAAAAACCAGCATAGATGCTCGTGTACATGTAATAACTAACATTCGTGAATGTGCTTTATTATTCATTCGTGTATCTGCTAACCCTAACATTCGTGGAAGTGCTATATCATTAGGGTTTAGTGATAAAATTAGGTTTAGAGTTGGTTTTAGCCAAGTTTAAGGTTGCAATGTTCGTAATTTCACCTTCACAAATTCGTGAATTGCAATATTTCACACTTACACGAGTGCTAAATTCGTGTATATGTTCGTTTTTGCAGGTTTACTAATTCGTGTACATGTCATATAGTGAAAAATATATACCTCGATAATTTCTAATGTACCAAAGTCTACTGATTGAGTTCAAAATCTTTGTCAACCTGTTCTTGGACAAAATTTTTTGTTCAACTTTAGGCAAAGTTGTTAATGATATTAGGTTCGGGGGCCAATTTGGTGCCTTAGATTTCTTGACACCATAAATATTAGCAATTGGGCTGCCATCATAATTGTCTCAACCAAGCTTATAAACAACTTCTTCATACTTTAACCACACTTTAATATCATTCATTCTTCCTCTATTGGTGATATGATTCATCAAGATCCCAAAGACGGCAAAAACCTGAGAAGTTACATGATTTTTTACTAAGCATTTGGTCATATGCTCGGCCAGTTTTGTTGCCCATCATGCATATATTGGATCATATATCATATTTATGGTTCTAAAAGGTACATAAATGAGTTCCTTGACCCAAGAAACATAGAAAATAACCTTTTATTTGCTTATCTACTACAATTAGGGCTGATATAGAAGTTGTCAACATTTGGGCAGCCATTTTGGCGGCCATCTTGGATTTAGCCCACCGAATATTGTATGTATGGCTTTGAAACCCTTCAGAATGACTTTCTTGACCTAAGAAACATTGAAAATGATCTTTTTCTTGTTACTTTATCTTAATTAGGGACTGAAATATGAGAAAAAGCAGATTTGTCTGTGATTTTGGCGGCCATTTTGAAAATACCCCCACAGGAGGGGTAAAAATGGCGGGAAAATTCGTCCCCCGTAATATTTTGTTATTAGATGCCCATTGACCCAAAATCTGCGAAAAAATCAATTTTAGCAAACAAATCCTACGGAATTACACAACAGACTGCACTAATAGTCGCCATTTGGAGAGATTACAACACATAATCGCCGAGGAAAAAAAGCTCTAGTATAGATGTCTTGTTCACACATTTCACTTATGTGTTGATTTCTACACCTGATAATAACTTTCTAAAGATAAGGCATTGGTCAACATAACAGAGAAAAGTGAAGTACTAAAATTGGGTTACCTAGGGTTTAAAAAATGTATTGCAACTCACACATTTGTAAGATAATGGCGTATACCTAATTAAAAGTTTTTAACCTTTTACACACAATGTTGACCGCAGGCCTACATTTGTAGTTCCAAAAAAAGGTCAACAAAATCTTGCAAGATCCAACCCACCTGCAGAAGGAGTAGGAGTTTCTGCCCTCGAACAGACGCCTAAGATCATCCTTTGGTAGAACCTGGAGAATGCAGCAATCATTTGTGCCATCAATCATAAGACAGTTCAATACCCAATGATACTTGAATTCATGTATTTATTTATCAATTTGTGAAATATTTATATTTACTGTCATTTCTTACTATGTATTTTTGCCTGTGGGCGCAAAGCAAGTTTCCCTTTTCTTTTTTTTCAGATATTAAAGATTATCTGTCATCTATCTATCTATCTATCTAACCAGGGGCGTATCTAGAAATGCCCTAAGGGGGGGCCATTACAGTGCGTGAATACGCGATGCTCCGCAGCGTTTCCTATCTCTTCCATGTTAATTTTGGGCCTGAGGGGGGCGGGGGCATGGCACAGTGGCCCCCTCCCCCTAAATACGCCACTGTATAATCTAACCCCAGTGTTCAAACTTTATAAAATGTAAAATTGCTTTCTGCTCTTGTACATGTATTTATACGGCCTGAGAATATGTTACAACATTCAAAATTAACCATGTTGATATGATGTATTCCAATTACGCTGCTCACACAAATAAAGGGAGCAACGAACTGATGGATGGATGATTGGGCTTAACGTCCTTTATTTTTGCACTTGGTAGGCTAATTAGGACAGGAGGAGGACACCGCAATGAGGTGAAGGATGATTGAAACAGCCGTCCAAAATAGGCCCGGGTGGCCCAGCAAGAGCTGGATTTGAACCCTGGACCCCTGGACTCAGCCATTGGCAGCCCAGCACGCTATCGCTAGGCCAACCCTCCCAATACAAAGGGAGCAAGCAGTTTTTTCTTTGTTGTTGCAACTTGCGAATGTCCAATGAATAAAATGCCTCAAATGTCAGAGAACACTGACATGAGAAGAGATTTGTTATGGAAAGTTAATGAAAAAACACAGGGTCAAGCTAAACCCTAACCCCAACCCTATAGCCATAAACCTCACCCTAATAGTAACCCCAATTCTAAACCTAACCTTGGGCTTGCTTTCACATCTGATGTGTTGACCCTTTGTTTTGTCATTAAATCTATGTCACAGACATCCTTGCACGTTCATTTATTATTTTTCACAGTTCGTGGATATTTATATTAAAGCCCCATGAATTATATGTGATAATAAGAATAGAAACAACTTTATTACAAGCTCTGCCGATTCACCCCAATATGAAAACTAATTAAGAATCACATTTTAATGGCTATTTCAGTAATATAAGTCAATTATATATTTAAAAGAGTTCTGTAATATAAGTCAATTTAGTTATAATTCAATATGTAAATTAAATCAGATTTCTTCATGGAGACCCCAGCCCTAGCTACAATTTGTGTAAATTATTATCTAAATGATTCAGAATCACATTTAATATTGATTACTCTTATCTATAAAATTGGATCTTAGGAAGATTGACATCTGTGATAATGATTTATCATCTATATTACAAAATGCAAAAATGTATCATGCAACAAGTGCATATATGTCAGCTAACAATGAGATTTATGATAATATATTGATACTGAACATCATAATCAGTTTATGTAGGTAATGATAGTATTACCTCCCCCACATCAAAGCTTCAAATGAAGGATTATTTTGCTGTATACCATGATGTGCATGCCAATCATTCTAATTAGTAATTCATCACAAGCTAAATCTTTAATATATGCCAATACTGATAGGCATATATTCAAACATTGCATTTATGTGAAGAAATGGTGAAATGTTTCATACATTCTGTAAACAAGTATACCCAGGATCAAGTGGTCATATTATTCTAGCAACTCCCCCAGGTTAGAAAAGAGTGATGCCAGCTGATTGGTCCTTTTAAAATGGTGGGAAATGGAAGTCCAATAGGTCTGTCTCCATTTGTAGTTCTGAATTTCTGTACAGGTGTGTCTCCAAGCAATAGGAGCTCTGATAGAATCCCCTTTGCCTTTCAACAAGGTGATTGGTTTTGTTGACCAAGCCAAGGAGTCTGACTTAATGAGTGTGTTTGTTGGATGTTTGACTGTTTGGGTCAGCTACACTGTATTGATTATGTTCTGAAAACAGCAGTTCAACAGAAAATGTGTTGCTATCATACAGATTGGGGGATTGTAGCGTTTTAACAACCAGATTATTATTGCTGTTAGTCACAGGATTTCACTTACTTTGCAAACAAGCCAGATAATATGTCATTTGATGGGCTTCCCCAAACACAAAAATAGCACTCCCCCATTATTGTAGTGCCGCCTACCGATAATACCTGTTGTAATCCCCATATGGAGATAGACCTATTAATAAACAGGAGTGTCACTCCCTCTGGTGGATTCTTGCAGCTCATTGGCTAGACTATATCAACCAAAGTCAATGGCACCAATCAGTTGACACAGAGACTTCCTTTATGCCACATAGACACAGCTTCTCTCAGTGTCATTTGTATCAAAATCAGGTAAGCAGTTTGATCCTTTCTGCTATAAGTAGACCTATTGGTAAGACAGGGTTCCCACATATTTAAACCACAATTCCATGGCCTTTTTTCACTTTTCCATGACTTTCCCTGACCAAATTTAGGGTTTTCCATCACCAGTGCTTCACTCATTCAGGTTTAGATTCACCCCGAAACAAATTCACGCGAAGACATTCGTCCACTGCCCGGCCATTCCAACAACCAACCGATTGCCATAAAGACAGAATTTTGTTACAGGTGATTTAATTACCACGCCATTCTGATCATTCACAGTTGCCTGTCAGCTCACGAGGAATCAATGCAATATAGGCACTTACTATGTTAGATATATTGGCTAAGTGACGCTCTGTAGGGGAAGAGGGGGTGAAAAGTCACAGGGGTAAAAAGTCACAGGCCTTTTTGACCAACTTGCAGTGACCTAATTATTAAACTTAAGTCATCATTTGGGACGCTTTTATGAGAATAAGGTCTGTAGGGAATATGAAAATTATGCCCATTATGCAAAGTGGGTTTTAACTCACCTCCTGCATTTTTGGGGTCCCAAGCAGGTTTTATCAACTCTGAACTGTCCCTATTAGTACAGCGAAACACTTTGATATAGAATTTGAGTGGACTGTGGCACTGTGAAAATGGCACTTTGTGACTCATGATAGCTGATGAAGTGTCATCTTCTATACTTTCAACATGGGAAACATAAAGGCTGTTTGATTAGTCATGATCCAGAGAAAGCCATTTGACTTCTCATAACGGATTTTAGAGTGAAAATCAGATGCATAATCCTTTCATTTGGCTGTCACCAACAAGTGGGATTAGTCTCCTTCAATCAAATCAACATTGAAAGTATTGGGTTTGATCATGACAAATCATCAGCATGATGACACACGAAGTACCATTTTCACAGTGCCACAGTCCACTCTAATTCTATATCGAAGTGTTTTGCTGTAATGTCTGGTCACTGTGACATAGGAAGTTGTGCTACTGTTTTAAAGTCTTTTGGATAATAGACTTTCATGCTGTGAACCCATTTTTGGCAATATCGTCACCAAGTTGCCATGATCATGTGTTGAATTTAAAAAAGAGCAGAGGGGTGAAATGTCACACTGTGATGGTAAGTGCAGCCCTCTAAGCCCTGCTCTGGAGACTGCGCCCCCATGAGAGACCGCTTCATGATGCATCAGTGCCAGATTGTATCAACGCTTAACATGGGTTACCCTATAATGTGGTTAACTCCACAGGTGTTAGCCTTCACAGTTATTGTTTGGGTTTGCAACAGGAGATTATACCTAAACATACCTAAATATATGACAAGGTGTAGCAGTAGCCAAAAACTAATGGTTCTCTGTGATATTATCAGAAGCCCAAGGTTACCTTTGACCCTGAAAGCCCTGAAGGGATTTTCTTGGATTTAATTATAAGAGCATTTTGTTTTCTGTTTCAAGTTTTGTTGGCTCCAGTTTGTTGTAATCTTTTTGTGTGAAATAGCAATTGCTTAATCCTGTGTTTTTTATTACCACAGTTGTGTGAGTGACCACAATGTGTAAATTGGCAACCTCAAATTCTAAGATTTGCTGGAGCTTGTTTTTGGATGAATGCATACTAATCCCCTTAACTGTGACACCAAAACAGCCCCTTAATCATGTTAATACAAAAACATTGTCATTATGGTGCAACCCTTTGAGGCCATTGTCTCAACCTTCTCAGCGAATCACAGACGCTCAGAGAATTGGGTCAGGTCAGTTTGAGGTTATGCTGGGCTCCTGGAAAACTCAGCTAAGTGAGGAGTGAGCAACCTTGTTTCATTTTACTATCAAAGGTATATAGCGGCTACGGCCTATGTTAACTCCGACAACTTTACTTTTAACAGGAATACTAGGAAAATAACTAGCCATGTTTTAACCTGACCTCATGGTAAAGAATGACCAAATTGTTTTCCTAGTGACCCTTCTAAAAGATAAGTTGTTGGAGTTGACCACTTTAGGATAACCCGTGTTAAGCATTGATAAAATCTGGCACAGGGGTGTTCTTATAATGTAGGGACCACTATAGGCAATATAATAATAAGTCTGATATGTGCAGCATTTATACTAATGTAATGTGTCATAATATGTGCAACACTTATACTAATAGTAAATCGTGCAAAATAAACATAAAATTTAAAATAGAACTCAGAATTTGTGAAAATGTTGATAATTGTACTTTGCATTTTACAAGAGCCAACAGAATATATTTTGGATGAATTGTAGAGACATTCAGTGTGATTGTCCTGTAAATGGCTGTAGGTGGGTATGCTTTAATAGCTTTTGTGATTTTAGTTGCATTTGGATTAAATTATTTTTGATTAATATGTGTGTCTCTGGTATTGGGCAGTTTTGCAGGGGGGGATCCAGAAAATTCCGGTGGGGGGGTCTATCGCGCTATCTATCGCGCTATCGCGTCACAAACGCATATTTCGCAACATAGCGCGACTGCGCGCTGATAAAATTAACATGTAAAAATATAAAAATTTTGGTTTGGTGGGGGGGGATGCATCCCCCCATCCCCCCCCTGCGTCCGTCCCTGCAGTTTTGGATTCCTAATATATCATTTATCATGTTAATAATACTAAATCTATCTTCTGCAAATGGAAAATGTATCCATAGGGTCTCCATAGTGTTCTTTGATATTCAGTCTGTCAAATATTTAGTTATTGTGCATATAAAAACTTATAATGATAAGATTCTATAATTTTCTCTTCCTTTGATAAGGTGGCCCCAAGCCAATGGTCATGTTTAGGTCTTATTGGGGTCTCCTACCATACCTCGTTCCCAATTATTATGCAACCACTGTTTTTTTGCGATATCTCGAAGCGAAATAACACTATAAGGATATCTTTACACAAAATGATGTGTGTGCCATGGAGCCAATATCCTATAAATTTTGTTCAATTCCGCTTGCTCAATGAGGAGTTACACCATATAATAAAATTTTGCGGTGTTCCCAATTATTACGCAATTTCAAGAAAGGGCACCCATTACCACCCAAAATCAATCAAACTGATCTTAAAATACCATGAACACTTACCCCTTGATACTGAATGAAAAATAGAAGCACCATTTGAAACGTTGGTGTTTTTACATGTAAGCAAATGATAATATTCCCTTGCATTGAAATAACATGGAAATCGCAATCTTTTTGCAATAAAAGCTCTGTGTCAGCTAGAAAAATTATGGAATCACTATCATCCTCATACTGTGCTCCCCTTAGGTCTAGAACTGTCCTCCAACCAAAGAAAATCAAATTTCTCCAGTGCACTTGAACGATATCTTGCAATGAATTCAGGTCATTCTCATATTCAATGCTATTTGAATGGCAGAAAATTATGGTTGCATAATAATTGGGAATGCAGTGTAAAATACGTAGCATTGCTTGGATGATGTATTAATGATGCTTACTATTGGTGAATAAATGATCTGAATTTAATCTGAATCTGAATCAATAAAAAGTACATACAATTTTACAAATGACAATGCATAATTCTTCCCTGTCAACCACCAAGTTTGCAAGTAGGAGTAATCTCCAAGCTGACATAGACTTGACAGCATTGGAGCCTCTTTGACTGAAATCTCTGTCTCTGGCAAACTGGAGCTGGCTTCAAAGTAATTCTGTGGGTCTATTGTGTGATGGGAATTAAATCATATGTCAGATCAACGCCTAATTCCAGACTCATTTGGCTGGCTATATATAGTCTGAAATTTTGTATAAACTGGCGATTTCTAGATATTTAACCAGTATTAGTAAAATCGACTTCAGTCTTATGAGTAGAATTTAGTCCGATTTTAGCAAAAATGTAAAATCTGCTTCAGTTATACACAGTCAATACATGTATAATATATATAATTAAATCCAAGTCCAATTATAGCCACAAATGGCAAAACTAACTTCAATTATAGCCTAAATCAGTACAATCAATTTCAATTTTAGTTAGAATTAGTCAAATCAACACCAATTTTAGCCAAAAAGAGTATTTTCAAAATCAAAACTTGACTCGAATTTAGTGGCGGTTATGGCTGCAGCTCTAATTACAAGGGCTAATTTGACACCATGATAATATTATATTACAACATTTACAAGATGTAGTATTCTTAATTGACAACTCTTAGTCTTTTTTTTTCTCTTAAATACAAAAGAGCACTTACCCTGGGCAACTCTGAGTCCGAATATTCCATCCAGGTTAATCTGATCATAATTGTCTTCAAAGAATCCTATAGCTTTTTCTAAAAGCTGTGAGACTTTCATTCAACAATTGACATTGTCCCTGCCTTGTTCCTTGGCTTTTGGCTGTTGGTTGGTTGCTTTTGGTTGTTTATTTGGTTGGCTGAGACTCCTAACAACCAAAAACCAACCAGAGAAGGACATGCATTCTAGTGGACTTGCCATTGCTCTTGGTTCCTCTTTTCTTTTATAGTGGCTCCCTCATGCCAGCCTGACACCTGTGGGTGCTCCTGGAACTTGCTTTTACTGCAGCCGAACTTTACATCATAGCTCTTCATGTCTGTAAACCAGACTGAATCCATGTAGTACCTTTTTTGCTGAACAGTGCAAGCTGTAAAAGGACTTGCAGAAGTCATTCATGAGTACATTCAGACCTTTACCGTTTAACTAACTACTAACTTTTGGAGATAGATAGATAATATAGATAGATAGATAGATAGATGGATAGATGAATAGATAAGATAGATAGATAATAGATAGGATAGGTAAGAGATAGGAGTACAATGAACTATAGACAGAAATAAAGAATTAAATCTATATAGAACATCAAGAGCAGATATGACTTTATTACTTGACGAACCACCACTGACCACACACGAGACAAAAACAATACTGCTCTAGAAAACATCCCAAACAATGAAGAAAGTGAAATAAAGAATGACATCTAATTTTAGCACTGACAATACCATTGCTGACAACCTAATGCTATAATTAGAAACTTTGATGAACAAAGAAAAACGTGGCCTGTTACTGTGAAAGTGGCACTTTTGGTGTCACCATGCTGATGATTTGTCACAATCATACCAAATACTTTCAATGTTAATTTGATTTACAGTCGGTCACTTTGATATAGAAAAAATGAGGATCAGTTCACTGTGAAAAATGCACTAAGTGACTCACGATAGCCGATGAAGTGTCATCTTCTCTACTTTCAACATAGGAAACATATAGGCTGTTTGATTAGTCATGATCAAGACAGGGCCATTTGACTTGTCATAACTGATATAGAGAGAAAATCAGATGCATAATCCTTTTGTTTGGCTGTTATTATAATACCCATATCAGTGTAAAGTCTTGGTCGCACATCTGTTGTGACACTTAGATTAATTTATTTATGCAACTGGGAGAAAATATTTGTTATGCTGCCAGCTTGGTTGCCAGCCCAGCCCAAGCGTCATTCAGCACTTCCTAGCCAGCTTATATGAATCATTTTTTCCCAAGCCAGCCGCCTCAACTGCTTTCTCATTACCTGACTGCAAACTTCACTGGATGAATGCCAAAAATTTACTACCAGCTGACAACTTGGCCAGCTGTGAAAATCCCAGCTGACAGTCAGTCTAGCCACCAGCAGCACCTGCTTCATAACAGATATTTGGTATACCGGGTAACAGATCATGGGGTGCCCCTTTCTTTGTTCCCGATTTTGTGAATAACATGATTCATTCAAAGCTTTAGTTTGTTTCAGGGCCCCAATGTGAGAAGGTCCTGTGCAGGAATGGCCCTACCACATCGGTAAAATTTGAGTTATGCTGAAATAGCGTAATGCTGAAAATAGGAATGTGGGCCATTTGCAGGGTCAATTGACTTATTTTGCCATACATGGACCCAAAATGTCTCAAGTCCCGGCCTGACTTCCTGGTATACCTGTGTGTACTTAATAGACCCCATTAAGATATTTTACAGTTCTACAACTTTTACACGTAAGGGATCGTTCAGAATTTATTACTGGGGGGTGGGAGTTTTGCTGAAACTTCCCGTCAAAAATTGATACCCCCCTTTAGTTTCAAAAGGCTTTTTAGTACCCCACCCTCTTAGTTTCATGCATATTTTTGGTACCCTCCCCCTCGACATAGGGGAGGCGGGGTCAGAAGTCACAAAATTTGAAAAAAGCCCCAGAACAGAGCAGGTGTTTGTTAGATCTGAATGACCTTTGGCACAATTATGCAGTATTTAGTTGACTATGTTTGTATCACATGATAGCTGCTGTGTTGTAAATAGGCTTTAGTCAGTTCACAAATATTTAAGGCAAAGTCCGATGTGACTTTTTACCCCCATGCCAGGGTCAAGAAGTCACAACCGTGGGGTAACAAGTCACATGCAATTGTTGTGAACATACAGCACTATATGAGGTAATATGCAGACCTAGACTTGATAGTCATCCTTGTGCATGAAATTTATAGTGAGCCTTCCAAAGCTATCTGCATGCAATGACAATACACCATCGGCAAAGCCTGCGTCAGAAATTGCCAAATTTTGCGAAATGAAAACTTGCTGCAATACTCTCTCAGAAGTATTACTGATGATGGATGATGATAACATTGTAAGCTAAATGCCTCAAGTGAGAATATTTTTACTTTCCTTACCACAGAATATTGAATTCACGGTACCCTATGTAAAATATCACAGTGCTGGGTGAAATGTCACACTGTGACATTTCACCCCTCAGCTGTTTTTTAAATTCAACACATGATCATTGCAACTTGGTGATCATATGGCCAAAAGTGGGTTCACAGCATGAAAGACTAATATCTAAAAGACCCTGAAACAGTAGCACAACTTCCTATGTCACAGTGACCAGACATTAATAGGGAAAGTTCAGAGAGTCGATAAAACCTGTTTGGGACCCCAAAATGCATGAGGTGGGTAAAAACCCACTTTGCCTAATGAGCATAATTTTCATATTCCCTACAGACCTCCTTCTCATAAAAGCGTCCCAATTGATGATTTAAGCTTAATAATTAGGTCACTGCAAGTTGGTCAAAAAGGCCTGTGACTTTTTACCCCTGTGACTTTTCACCCCCTCTTCCCCTACAAAGCAGTACATACATATATACTGTTATACACAGTCACGGGTACAGTTTTGCGCCATTTAGCGGACTTTTGCACGTAGAAAAGTACAGATAAGTGAATGCATGTGTGTGTCATAACATATTTTCTTTGTTAAAACATCTTACCCCCCTTGGAAGTGTTGTCAAAAATTAATATCCCCCCTTGAAACACTTGAGAACAGTTAGTACCCTCTCGGGCAAACTGCCGCCCTCCGCCCCCGTCGTAAATTCTGAACGGTCTCTAAGAAATTGAAATCAATCATTTTTGAGTTTTCAGGGGAAATTAGGCAGTTATTCGAGTAGATTCAAATCTTTTGATTATCTTCGATTGATAAAGTTTTCTAATAGGCCTATATGAACAATATATTGTGATCAACTTGTTTGCTTATCCAACATTTGACATTTTATTATAAACTAGGTCATTTGGCATGATGACGAATAGCATCGAGCAAACAGTACACAATGTTAATCCATCAAAACTTCCTGGTTTACCAAACACTTCATGACGTATGATACATGGGTATGTGCATCATATCATACTAATGTTATGTTTCAGTTAAACTGAGGTACCTACCACACTTTACAATGCTTGGGTTAGAACTGGGAAGTTACATGCATCATAATATTATGAAAAGACAGTCCAGGTTCTGCAGTATCATATGACTGAGTATGTATCATAACACTTTCAACATTTAATACAGTGTATATGTAAATGCCACAGCCATGAAATTCGCGCAGCACTTCAAAATTTTTTGTAGAGGACTTTAAATTTAGTGTCACCACAATTTTCATTTTTATTTCATATTCAATGTATGAAAGGCAGTTTTGTAACTGTTTCAAAAAAATTGAAAAACAGATATATTGAAAAAAAAAAAAGACAGAGAGAAATGAAGACTAGAAAGAAAAAATAGATCACAAATACATAATAGATAAATAGATAACTTTCCCCTCGACTGGTGGGCGGTGGTTGGGCCACACGAAAAATTAATATCTTCCAAAGGGTGGGGTTCTCAAGACATTTTCATCACCACACACTGGAAATTTTCCCACACTGTCTGCGGGGGCAAGGGGATCTGGGGTAAATTTGGACGCTTTTCATATCTACTAATTTTACTCACTGCTGAAAAAAACTGCAGTGCATGTGGGGGAATTTCCAATTTCCAAAATTTGATGGCACTACCAATTTCTACCATACCATAATACCTTGTCAGGAACCCAGAAAACACACCCATCCCATTGTGTCCCATGTCCCTATGTGCCCCGGTTCCCCCTACATGCTTTGCAGATGGTAGTGAATTGCTAAACATATTTGTAGGCTTTAGAGTGCTGCCCAATGGGCACATCTACGTTGAAGCAACGTTGCAACAACGTCACCCTGTTCGTCAAATGACGTAGAATTGTAAGGTAGAAATTATGTAACATAACGTGGTGAAGCAATATCAAAGATATGACGTTAGCATGCGCCGTTGTGGCGACGTTTTCACAACATAGTGAGGCAATGTGAATGGTTCAACGTCAACTTGCGATGTTGGGGCAATGATATAAAAGAACCCTGACGTCGTGTTCATGTTGTGGCAACATAATCTCTACCATGCATATCTACCTGACCAATCTCTACCATGCATATCTACCTGACCAATTAACACACAGCTACCAACAGGAAGCAGAGGGAATTGTGGGAGTAGCAGCAAGTGGTCTGCATACAAGGCCAGAAGTCATTGCGCTTTATTAACCTCAAATGATTTACAAACACGATAAGCAATAAGGTCTTATTCGGTTGTTATGGAAGTTGGTTTGATCAAGGGCCAATACGATTGCTGACTTGCTAACTGCGATTTGATAGAGTGACCTTATTGACACTGTTGATCCAGATTTGAGCTTCTTATCAGAATTATAGAGAAGGTTGTATGTAGACTGAGCAATCAGTAAAAGTAGCAAAGAGTTTCAATAAACCATCGGTTGAATTCATGGATAAATTAATCTATCTTTCTATCTATCTATCTATCTATCTATCTATCTATCTATCTATCTATCTTTCTATCTTTCTATCTCTATCTATCTATCTATCTATCTATAAATTAATCTATCTATCTATCTATCTATCTATCTATCTATCTATCTATCTATCTATCTATCTATCTATCTATCTTTTCTATCTATATGTATCTATCTATCTTTCTTTCTTAAACTTCAAAGTCAATCTATCTTTCTGTCCTGTGTACATTATTACATGCCTGAAATAGAATTTCCTACTGAGAACTGGGTTGTGACATCAGGAAGTATAAATAGAATAAAAACCATTCTAGGAATTCATTATTTATGAATTTGATTCAGAGGTCAGGGCAACCATGTTCAGATAATGTGATTTGAGCATGGGTATGGTATGCCATATGGCTTAGGAGCTCTTAGGGGTCGACAAGATGATAGTTGGGGGAGGTTATGGACTTTTCCCCTGGGACAAACTTTTTTTTTCGTTCGCGGTGCGTCGACGAACAATTTTTTCGCATGTGCACTCGCGACAAACTTTTTTTATCGGAATTTTAACATTACGATACCATAGGTATACAGATGGAAACAATATTTTATTTTTATGTCCTTGTGCTGAACAAACTTTTTTTTCAGTGTCAAGTGGGAAACAATCTTTTTTTTCACCAAATGTCCATAGCCCCCCACCCCCCAAGATCATCTGGTCGGCCCCTTACAGGAATTATTTTTGGCGAATGTTCATCATGTCATGTCAACAAATTCAGCAGATGTTTTTCTCCTGATTTTATGAAATATTTCTTGTGACATCATAGTGCTTTTCAATAGAGAATTTTAGACACTGTGGTCATCCTCTGCTATGAATTGGAGTCACTGAAAGAAAAGAAATTCATGAACCAGTGGAGGCCTTTTTCTGGCACTTAACAAAGAACTGCCTCTTTGAAATTAGCCCAGACTTCTGTTTTTCTCTAGAATTCCACTTTCAAGCAGCCCTACAGTAGATAAAGCAGCTGAAACTATTGAAGCCAGCTGCGTAGGATGACTCCTCGCAACTTTCAGGGAGAATTTCAACCAGGTCCGAAGGACGGAAGAGCGATACAGAAGAAGTTACAAGAAATCAACCCTGCTGTAGGCCTACAATAAGACAAAAAAGAGGTGAAACAAAAGAAGAAAACTACAAAATAAGAAAAATAATTGAGGGTGACAATTCGACATTGGGGTAAGGGGGCTTGAACTTTCCTTGGCGGGAAATAATTTATTTCATGGTAGAGACGGCTATCATGTTATTATTTGTTTCAAGCAACACCTCAGAAATTAAGTATTTCAAGACGGCCCTGAAAGGAGTTTATTTATTTCACTTAGTCCGACAAAATCTGACTCAAAACTGACGGCTGCTTGAATTACACAGCATTTTTTCGGACTATATTTCACCAAAACTTGGCCAGAAATTATCAATAAAAAAAAAATTCCAAGCCCCCCCCTGGATATTAAATGGTGGCCTCCTTATTATTATTACTATTTAGCATAGCAACAATGAATGTCACAACATTGTATTTAGTACATTTTCTCTTCCTGTTTCAGCTGTTTGGAATTTCACTTTTGCTTTCGTTTGCATACTCCTGTGCAAAATCCAGGTTTCCTCACAAATGCTAAAAATAGCCCAGAGCAACCAGATGTTGTGATTTTCTGTATGATGGGAAGAGTAATATTTGAAGATAAAAGCGATAGGTAAGTTGACTTCAATTATAATATATGTGATGCATATTACTATAGAGAGAGAGAGAGAGATCTTTATTTATCCATAATACAACAAAATAAGCAGTTTACAATGAATTAAGGTGCATTTAAGTTAGGAGACATATATTTAAGACGCAGTGAGCGTCGCTGGCATACATGCCACCAAATTCAAGAAAACATTAGTATAGTTCAAATGCAAAATGAAAGAAAGCTTTAATTCACAGATATTAAATTTTAAGTGTACACATAAATGAAAATTTAAATTCAGAAGAAAAAGGAAAATAGAGAGAGAGAGAGGAATTGAGGATAATATAAATTAATAAAATAAAGTTTATGTATGAGTGTTACACACACTCCTAGGAGGGATGGTGGAAGTGATACTGGACCTTTTAAATTTGAAAAGAAAAGAAGAATTAATTAGGATAATAATAGAATGGGTTAATGGTGGGGAATATAGATCGTTGTTTTGATTTTCAGTCTGTTAGAATTAGCGAGAATTACAGATGTAGCAGTCCCGTAAGAGACATGTACTTTCGTAATTTGAGATTGTTATTCGTTTATAATAGAAACAAAGGCCAAATAAGCTATGGGTGCTAAATTTGTCTTGGATATCAGAAGGTAACTTATTAATTATCAACGGCAAACGGATTTTAATAGAACATTTACATAGTTGGTATTTTACCCTTGGGAGCACCAGAATATTACTTTGTCTCGTTTCATAATTGTGAATATCTCTAAATCGTACGAGTGTATAAGAATTAAAGTAGTATGGTAGTAAGTTATTGGTAAGCTTATAGCAAAATTTATATCCTGTAGTTTCACCACATCCTCAATTTTCAGAATATTGTATTTCTTCATAATAGGTCCGTATGGCTATTGTATTTTGCCTTTGCCAATGTTCTCACTGCTTTTTTTCTGAAGCTTCTGGATTATCTTCAACTTATGACCCCAAAGCAGGGTACCGTATATCAGATGAGGAAAAATTAGGAGTTGTAAAGGATCAGTAATGTGTCAGAAGGTATGAAATGTTTCAGACGGCTCATAATTCCTGTAACTTTACTTATTTTTTTCCCTATTTTTTGCACATGTGCTTTCCATGACAGGCAACTGTCTATTGTCACTCCAAGGTAGTCAAAAGTATCCACTTGCGTAATGCCATTATTTTTCGATGGAAATGTTCAGAATTGGTGGACGCATTTGTGGAGTGCTATAAATCATTAATTTGGTTTTATTTACATTCAGAGAAAGCTTGTTCACTTTGAGCCAATTATTTACATTTTCAAGTTCATTGTTCAGAGTTGATTGCTGAGTAGACAGTCAGATCCATCTTCAAGGAATAGTGATGATAACAGGGTGGTATCATCTGCATATATAATAAATTTAAATATATTTGAGGATCTGTTAAAGTCATTTAAGTAAATTAGGAAAAATAGTGGCCCATATAGAGCCTTGTGGTACTCCTGTTTTAATAGGTAGCAGGTTCGAGTTATTTCATTAAAGTTAACATACTGCTTCCTATATCAGATAACTTTTACACAGACTGTAGGCTTCATTTCGTACACCATAGTAATGTAATTTACTCAAAAGAATGTCATGGTGAGAGTATCAAAGGCTTTTGACAGATCCAGGAATATGTTCAAAAGGGCATTTCTTTTCTTCCAGCAGTTGAGTTACTCTATCTATGTTTTCTATGATAGCAAGTTCTGTTGAATGGTTTTTCCTAAAGCTATATTGACTGCAAAAAAATAAATTTTGATCTACAAAGTGACTGGTAAATTGGCTTAGAAATCACTTTTTCAAATATTTTGGACAATACTGGTAAAACTGAAATTGGCCGATAATTCTCGATGATGTCAGCTTCATTGTTTTTAAGCACTGGTATTACCTTTGCTATCTTTAATCTGTCTGGAAATATTCCTTTTTTAGGGTCTGGTTCAC